>CATIWR010433855.1:0-21866 GCA_949677035.1 Omphalea diandra | reverse complement strand
TATATATATATATATATATATATATATATATATATATATATATATATATATATATATATATATATATATATATATATATATATATATATTTCAAATATGTGCCAAATTTTGTAGCTTTAAATTTTACTAGAGATTCGAAATAGTAAATTCATATTACCTGTGAGAACATAATTCTTACCACACCTTTGATTCAAATTTCTAGAATACTATGAATGTAGTTTGCTATAATAAAGTTAGGTAGAAAATTAATATAGAGTAAAATAATAAATAAAAGTATGCTACATATTTCTCTACTTTTATAGTAAAAAATATTTTCATGTTGCCTTCTCATCGAGGAGAATCATCTCAATGTTGTTGAAATTTTGATTTTGAAACTTATATCCCAAAATCTTTACATCCTCACTTTGATTCTCTAATCATCATTCTCTGAATTTAAATTATTAATTAAGGAGTATTGTTACCCCTTTTTTTGCAAGTCATCTCTTATTACGAATTCTAAAATAATTAAAATAAGTTGCTATTTTTTATTCATTATGAATATGGAAAACCAAAAAAAGGAGTAAACAAAACCTCATGATGTTTGTCATAAGGTGTGTGGAGAAAAATAATTGTAGTTTTCTTCTTCAAATAAATACTACATATAGAGGTTATGTTCATAAATATGTTATAAATGACATTGAAATTTAAAATTGTCTAAGCACTCAATATTTACCATATTCGCATTGAGCAATAAAGTGTAGGAAATCAAATAATTTATGGCATTATTTGTAAATAAATGTATTTGGTAATAACGAGATATTTTAAATATTATAACGATTAACATTGAATTTAGCAGTAAATATTTTTATGTAATGAAATATCACATTATTATAATTTATGGCATAATTTGTGAAATGTATAAATGGTGATTGGAGATGTAAATAATTGTATTGGCATTAATGTAATATTTCAAATACTTTAACTGTTAATAAATTTAAATTTTGATAATTAATTATATTTATGATATAATTTATGTCTTAATTTATCAATGAATTGAATGATATAATTTATAACATAATTTATGAATGAATGCCTTCATAATACTATCAATAAATTTAAATTGAAATAATTATTTATATTTATGATATAATTTATGCATTAAGCTTAGGAGGGGAAGGCACATGAAAAAAGGATTATATAATTTATGCCTTAATCTTATTAAAGGATGTCACTTGTCATATGCTTAATGAATTCAATGATATAATTTATGACATAATTCATGAATGAATGAATGCATCAATGTTATATTTTAAATATTATAATTGTCAATAAATTTAAATTAAAATAATTATTTACATTTATGATATAATTTATGTGTTAATCTTAGGAATGGATAGCACTTAAAGGAGAGATTACATAATTTATGACTTAATCTTAAGAAGGGATGCTACTTATTATATGCTTAGAGCCATTTGGCAAATTTTGGAAGTCTCTCTCTCTCTCTCTCTCTCTCTCTATGCATATTCATTTCTTTATACACCAGCAAAATGAGTAGCATAGGTCCATTGTTGGCATTTTGATCATGCAGGCCACCAAATCATTTGAAGAATGATTAAAAAGCATTAAATCTAGTGAATTATAAGAACATGGTGGCAATAGTCAATAATTTTTTTGGCATTTGTTTTTTGGTTTCTATTCACATGGTTGTTTATTCTTTTGCATTTTGTAAATTAGGGTCACTAATATGTCATCACTAAGTTCTATTAGCTTTCAGTAAGCATTTGAACAATTTCATCTTCGTTATCATATGAAGTTAGTGGTAGTATTGTATCTATTTGGTAGCTTTTAGATTGGTGTTATTTGCTTTTCCATGTTGCTATGCTCCATTAATAATTTTCCTACAAATAACACAAAGGTGTAAAATATTTTTGGGTAGATTATTATTTGCTTTTCCATGTAGCTCTTCTCCATTAGTACTTTTGTTGCACTTATGCTCTATAAATTTATACAAATGTGTTCCTTAAATTTATATCATAAACATATAGAAAGTGGAGATCTGATACCTATTTGATCTAGTTTTGGTCAACAGAATATGACATTATATGTAGATGATGAAATAAAAATTCCTCCATTAGTTTAATTAGTTATTTTGTTAAGGAAGAAAACAAAGTGTTGAAATTCAAGTATGTATGTGATGAATTACCTGTAGGAGGTTGTTGAACACTTATCTGTAGACAATGTTTCTAATGTATCATGTGTACTTTTGATCATGCTCTTCTATTAGAATTTTCAGTCCATTAGGAGATGTCACTCTTGATGGTACACCATATAACTGTCCATGATAAAAATGGGTTTGGAAGATATAGTCCAACATGTTTTAATGATTGACCTTGACTCTCATTTATGGTCATTGAATAATATTTCTTCAAACGATATTGTGTTCTTTTGATGGTGAATGGTAATTTGCAATCTGTAAAGGTGATTATAATCCTAGGAATAAAAGCTCTTATTCTTACATATGTTCCAGGTAATATTTTCCTTCCATAATATGTCTTCCAAGTTGAGTTATTATAAGTCTTGTACTAATGCACAACCCCTTACTTGGTTTTATGTTTCTTAATAGCATTACTGGCATTCTACTTTCCATTTTAAATGATAGTTTAGCATGTCAAATAAGCAAAGATTATTGAGGAATTTTGTGGGATACATTAGCACCTAATCTTTATTTTTTTATAAGTCCTTTCCATATTTCATTCAAGTTTCCAAATAATGTTATCTTACTTGTTAACATATTTGTTATATAATCATTACTACATCAATCATTTCATTCAAAGGTGTCAAAGGTGTTAAGATTACTCTTTCACTTAGGTATTATTCATCCTCCATCATTTTGATTGAAATAAGGGTATGTTGATTCAATGATGCTTTATATTCCACTTTCTTTAATGTCTATGAGAAGTTTTTTTTTGGTATTTTAATCCATGTTAGATTCTACTCATCTCTTTTAGTTATGGGCTCAATATTTCCATCTCCAATGTCGAGAATCCGTTTATTGAATTCTTTTTTCTACTAATCAATTGATCCATCTATTGCATGTTTATTAACTCTCATTAAATTAGTAAGTATAAATACTTTTGCATCATCCCATAAGTATGATCTATTAATTAATGATTGAACAATTTCTTGCCTATCACCCTTTGGTGTCATTGGTAGTATTTGTCTAAAATCTCTTTCAAACAAAAATTTTCCCTCTAAAGGGTTTTTTAGAAGCTTCATGGTCTTCAAATGACATAATGTCTCTAAATCTTTTGTCTACTGCTTCAAATGCATGTTTGTGAGCAATCGGTGCTTCATCCCAAATCACTAACTCTATTTGATGAATTAGCTCTGCCAAATGTGTTTTTTTTTTCTTGTTGCCACATATGCTATACTGGAACAACTCAAATGGCATGTTGAATTTGTTATGGGTAGTTTTGCCTCTAGGAAGCAATGCCTACAATATTGAAAAAATTATTACTGTAATGTCAATTGTCAAATTTTAAATTTATTTCAATTTATATTTATAGAATGTGAATTATTAAATTTGTAGAGTATGAATTATTACCTGATGATGCTACAACAAGAACTATTTTCCTTCCATATCTTAATTTTATGATTATTATTCTATGAAGAAATGTCTTTCCAATACCTTCATGTCTAAATACAAAGATCAGTTCTCCTTGATTAGTAGTTGTCGATTTAATTATTGATTTAAAAATTTATTTTTGGCCACTATTTTAGGCTGTCACCAAAATCTCATATTCTTTCTTTCGCTTTTCTATGTCATGATTGAGTTCGTCCCATATGATATTATTCTCTATTTCTCATAATAATTCCATATTTGGTTATGGAAGGTAATCAAAATTTGAGATTGATTTTCCTTTGTTATTCCGAATCTTTTTTATTTTTATTAAACGGTAGTTGATGAGTTGATCTTCAGTCATATGTAGATTTAGATGTTGGAAAGCTCTCCTTTTCTTATGTAGTATGTCTTCTGCTAGTAGTTTCTAGTTTATGTTCCATAATTATTATAGATATGATACTTCATAAAAAAAAATGACAAATAGCTCTCTTAATTGTGAAGCAAAAGCCTAATTGTTAACTTCTTTTAAATCATCATTCCACTCTTTATCGCCATTAAGTAGCACATATGCATAGCAAGTTTGTTTGACTATATCATATGTCACACCTTCGAAAGTTTTAATTTCTTCAAAACTCCTTGGTCCTTTGATAAAGTTTAGTACTAATCATAAATAATATCTTTCACCTGTAGTTAAATATATTATTGATTAGTTTAATATTATTTTTAAAAAATATATAATAAAATAGTAGGTATGGAGATTCTTACATGATGTAGATAAGCATAAACTGTTATACCAATGCATTTGTCAAATTTCCTTTTTGTCCACTACTTCTTGTCTTTATTCCAAACAAACTTGGTTGGGAATTTTGCATAGATTATTTATCTTACTTCTTCTTCTACATTCATCTCCATCTATTTTAAGAACATAGAACTATCTCCTTATACTCTGTTGATGGCTTTGGACATTTTTTCTTTATCTATGTAAACAATTATTTATTTATTGGGTTTATGAAATGGATATTATTGACCCTTGTAAACCAAGAAGAAAGGGTTGAATTGGTAGGTAATTTGAAATTTGAAGGAAGTGTAAGCAAGTTAAAGATTAAGGAAAGTAAGAAAGAGGATCAACATAAGTAATTTATAGTGGTTCGGGTGTTAACAAACCCTACATCCACTCCCTAATTCACTAATTGGATATTTTACTCACTCACTATAATGTTGTACAAGCTTACACAAAACTTAGTGTTTAAACTCACACCAAACTATGATTACATTTATGTTTATGGCTCACACATAGCCTTACATAAGAGTTTTCTTACTTAAGGCTCACTCTAAATCCTAAACCCAAAGTGTTTAAAGCTCACACCTTACCTTCAATAACTCAAGTAGAAAGAATTAATGAGTTTAAGCTTTGAGAATTAAAAGTATAGGAGTTTGACATAATAAATGACTATGCTTTGGCATTTAAGGCCATTTGGTAGAGTCTTTATAAGTTTGAACCACCAAAGAGTCGTTACAAGTTAAACTACGAGCAAATCTCTAAGTTATAGTGGCAAATCTTACATTAAAAGCATGTCAGAGTCAAGTCGCGATCGAGATCACAAAATCACAATTGCGATCGAGATCACCAAACTGCGATCGTGATTGCCAGTTTGCTCTAGACTTTGTCATTTCTTGGTTGCGATATTCAAATGTGTCTAACAGTTAGTGACACTAAGTAATAGATCAATGGTTCTTTAAAAAAACTAGTTGTTGAAACTTTCTATAGTTTTTTGAAAGTCATAATTGTTATATCGTGTCTTAGTCACGATTGAAATAACACTGGAATAAGAGGACGAGACTTTCACCGCAAAACAAACTACCTGATTTTGGTTCAAGGTTGAAGATGAGTCGTAGTTGCTACCTAAAATTGCAATCATAATTTTCAAAGCCATAACGTCTTTTGGGACACATGGCACGCTTAATTGGCTTCTTAGGTGACCATTAGAGAATGTTTGAATCATTTTAAAAGCCACGATCATTATGTCCATCGTGACTGCCATCATGAAATAGATTGGAGCTTTTGGTTCCATATTTTCTTAAGATAGCGATCGTGAAATCCATATTGATAGGTTTGAGATTTAGAGATTTTCACTTCCATTTGACTTTCAATGCAAACTTATCTTATTTTCTACAAGAACAACACTTAAAATAGGCATTAGAGTCGTTCAATCTATATTGTCAAGATCGAAAGAGAGGTTTAACCAACCTAGTCTAATAGATATCAAATTCAAAAATTCTCCAACATGTTTCACATGCTGATACATCATGCTAATCTAAGTAAAATGTGATCTCATCAACTTATTTGATTTCTTCTTGATACATGTTATAATTTAGAGGTAGGTTTTCTTTGATTACCATTATCGCTCTGTTAGGTTCTTTATTGATGTATTTGAATAGGTATTTGATTGCTTTTGACTTATTACACCATTCCACATTAATGTGAGATTAAAAAGTTAATAACATATCTCTATTATAAGGTACAACATACTTATTGTCCAGTTTGATAGCTCTTTTTTTGTACAATTCTATTGTCTTCTTACCTTTTATAAATTAGGTAACCTTCTTCATTTATTATTATTTCTTCACAAAAATTCTTTAGAAATTTCTTACTGTAATTGACATTAACCATACATGGTGAATTCATGTTAGAATTTTTGCATGGCCATGGGTCATATATTATGTAACTATTGCACAAGCATTTGTGTCATAATCCTTATCCAGTATTTTAGTTAAAATGATGTTGTTGATTTTCTCTAGGCTAAGGTTTCTTTCTTCATAGTGCTACCACAAAAGAATATGAGCAAGAGGCAAGTGTTTTTAGAACTTGATGGTGTATACATCTACAAACATATATACCTAAAATAGAAAGTTAAGGTTATTAGTATTTTCAATCATATACAACATGGAAAATATGTATATTTTTTAGTGTTAGCTTGCATTTAATGCCATGCTATTGCCTTTTTTTAAAAAAAAATTACTTAATCTCCCTTATTCTTTTGATTATGGAGATGAGATTGTAACTATATGTACCTATATAAATTGTGTTGAAAATCTTTTTGCTCTTAATGTAATGAATTAGTTCGTTAAGTTTCAATTTGAATACACTTGATATAATATTAGGTCTTTCATACACTATTTGTCCTTCAATTTCATTTAACACATATTTTATTTCGAGCCATTTTGAATGAGCCATGATTGTCAAGAATAGATCACGATTCCTTGCCCATCTGCATATCACCATTACATCTTAATAATTCTTAATCATGTATCTAAGCCCCCTATGAAAGAGGGTGGCAATATTATTATTTTCCTTATAGACCCTACTTAATTGTCCCCCCCTTTTACTATAACATCATTCATATTATGTAAGAATTATGTTATTTTGTTGTTCATTCCTTACCCATCTTAATCTTTCTTCTTCAATTATAGTGTATGCATCAATAATATATTGTTAGAATAGGCAGCCTCTCATGACTAATGCACTTTCCTCATTTTTCTTAGTCTACAGTCTATATGCATAAAATTCTCTTATACACTGTTCTTTTTTTGTTTTCTTGTATGACTAATTGCATCACTATTGTGTGGAATTTTAGGATAATATCCATCCTCTCCACATGGAAGTAATAAGAGGGTATTGCATTGACATGAATGATGGTTGTAGTTCAGTTATTCTTTTCAAGCCATTGCTTTTATCCTCTATGATAATATCCCTTTCACAATTTGTCTAGCCAAAAACTTTGACCATCAATTTATTAACTTCTAAACTTGTGGGGACATTATATTATCTCCTTATTTTCAATGGTCGTAACTCTTCTTTTTTGAATCTGTCTTTAACTGATCCAAACACTTGAGTAATTGTCAAACATTTCAATCAATTCTTCTACTATAAAACCATCCAGATTCTTTAGCATTGCTCCATTTTTTAGAGATTTGAGCCTATTATGAACTTCATTTGCACTATCATAGATGTCAAATTGGGTAAAATTTGGCATGTCACCCAAATGAGGAAGTAGAATCCCTATTTTGTAGTGATTCTGACCATTAACTCTAAATACATATAGCCTTAGATGATTATTTATTGCATGATTGATTTTCATTCCCATAAATGTGAAAGCAAATGCTAAATTGTAAGCCCTAATATTATCTCTAAGTCTTTTACTTCTTCACCCCCTTTTATAACTCCAAAGATTTTTAAAGACCACAGGAGGATGCCTTAATGTTAGAAGTGTCACTCGTCCTTGTTGATAGTATAAAGAGAAACAAATGTTATTTTGAACACTTGTTCTATGTACCATAATTGAGCTCTATAAAATTTGCATTCTCACTTTGGTTTTCCAACATCCACATAATTTGAAAATTTTGTTGTTCAAAAAATGTTCAAGCTTAGATTATTTTGAACAGATGTCGGGATTTACTTTTTTAAAGGCAATGAACTGACCTTTCTCATATTCGAAACAGAGCAATGCATTCGTGAACTCCTGATAAGAGAATTAACCATAATTGCATTTGGTTTACTTATCATCACACTATCTATTCTCTTTCTTTTATACCTTTCGTTGGGTTCCTGTAATTTGTTATATGCATAAGTATTTCCTTATCAAGTTTGAGATCTTCAATCAACATTTTTATGTTAGTTAAACTTTGAAACTTTTAATAGACACATAAAATTCTTCAAGTGTTAAATAAATATTATTTTAATGGAATGCAAATTTAATTTAAAAATTCATTTAGAAGGTGTAGAGCTCATTACCTGAACTATAGTTATTTTTCGCAACTGATGAATAGTTGTTGTTCACTATTCTTTTGAAGTTTATAATTTCTCTGCTCAATTTTCTTGCCTCAAGAGGTAATGTTTATTGGACTTTATTGTTGCTCTGACATTTTTTGTTTCGATGAAGTCCCTCCTAAATTAATTAAATGATTGATTAATTAGCGTTGCATTCAATACTTTGTTATTTGTTTTTCCCCTAAAAAGATAATGTGATATCAAGGTTAGGTATTTGATCATCTTTGGGAAGACTATGATTTATATAACCAATTTTTAAAATAAGTTTTATTGTGCAAGTATGTAGTAATAATCACCCAATTTTGCTACACTTTTATACTATTATTCCATTATATGACCTTCATGTAGAACATAATAAATAAAAATAAGAGTGAGAAGTTTTTCCCTCAAAAATATACACTTAAAAATATATCATATAATATGGTCATTTTTCTCTATTATTTCCACTACTTATCATAGCTAGAGTTATGCCATTGTCCAATAAATATAATCTTATATGCTTTTGTATTATTTTCTCAGGGTTTGAAAATTCAGCTAAAATGCAAGTATGTTTTAAAATCAGTTGATGGTTAAAATGGCCTTACTATGAGTAGAGAAAAATCAGTAACTAACCAATTTTGCTATTGCTTGATGTTTGTGCCTTATGGACATGCTTCATCCTTTTAGTAAGTTAAGATCTGCATTTTTCATCTCCTTGTCTCTTTTATATATACCTTCAGCAACACATCAACGGTTGAGTCATTCATAATATGTTCTTCGTATTAGATTTTATGTTTTGTAAAAACACGTATTGATGGGTTAATTGATTTAATACTAATGTGAAAATTGGAATGATCTAGTAAATTGCTTATTAAAAATATTTATCTATTTGTTTTTGCAAGCAATGTGTAGAGTACGTACTTAAAACATGAAATGGAATGGAATTATCACTTTTCATCTTTAAATAAGTTTGGAAGAAATAGTAATACATTTAATTAATTTATTGATGTCTTTCAAAATTGTAATAAATTATTCCATATGGTAATATTATTGTTATAAAAGAGAATTTATACCATTTATGAAATTCATTACCATTACACCAACATTTATAGAGGTGGTTATGATTTTTGGATATTTGTATAAGTGATTTTATGACTTCCTTATTGTGGTTTTAAAAAATTAAAATAAAATATTTTGAAAAGTATTATTGTCATTTTAAATTAAAATTTATTGCTCAAAAATTGCATTAAAATATGGTTTCAAACCAATTAAGGATTAACTGTCCCTAAATTTGGCCTAATTTTCTAGACTAATTTTAATTAATTTAATGATACATTTATGGTGCTCTTAAAAATTGTAAAAAGTTACTTTTTTTTCAATATCAATGTTGATATAAATTGGAATTAGTAGTATTTATGTATCAAATTACCGTTAGATAAATATTTAAAGAGGTGGTTGGGAATTTGAATCTTTCTATAAATGTTAAAGAGTTAATAATATATTCAAGTGTAGTACGTCAAAATTAACTAAGTTTTCTATAGTATTATTGTTGTTATAAGTTGGAATTTATAGTATTTAAGAACCAAATTACCATTATGAAGAGTCAGTAATGCATTTTAAGTGAATTTATATGAAGAGTTAGTAACGTATTTTAAGTGAATTTATAAAACATTTATGGTGATTTTAAAAGATTATAATACATTGGTTATGCCAGATTTTTCATATTAATTTTAATTAATTTTTTTATACATTTAATTGCTATTTAAAATTGTAATAGATTATCTTGTTATGACTTTGAAACTTTCTATAAATATTGAAAAACTAATAGTGTATTTCATTGAATTTATGACACATTTATGGTAGCTTTTGAAATTAAAATAAATTGACTTTAATTAGTATTATTCTCAATTTAAATTTCCATTTATTAGCTCAAAATTGGCAATAAGTTAAATAATCATAAATATATTAAAATTAATAATTAATATAAAAGAAGTGCAATAAATAATTAATTTTGTTTTCTCATTATTTTATGGGTTAATTGAAATTCGTTGTAATTTTTTTATTTGTTACATTCTAATTGAGATTTGTTTTCTAATCTCATAGTTTTAAAGATACCCTAATATCATTATATTAAATCTCATTTATATTATAATTATATTTAAATATTTTAAAATATTTTGTGGAAGACATAAATATTTATAATTGTTCATATAGCAAATTACTATTGTTATATAATAATATCAATTTTTGTTGATGGTTGGGTGAATTATTTAAGTACTTCCTCATCTTCTTTTGCGTAATTTCATAATTTATTATTATTTTGAATGTCATTGTTCTTATGGGTGTGGGTCCTAAAAGTGTAAAACGAGTGTTTAAAGGCACATGATCCTATTTGGACTACTTGAACACTGAAACTTTGGCACCAAAAAAGTAGATCTCAAGTTCTTGACCTTTGTGGTAGCTTTTTGAGATTTGATGCTAATTATGTGGAATGAGAATTATGGCTTCATATCATTTGAGCATTAAATTTTTTTTTATAAATTATCCCTAATTTTTCGTACCAATTTTAATTAATTTAATGATACATTTACAGTGTTCTTAAACATTTTAATAATTTTTTTTGTATAGTGTTATTACGAATATAAATTGGAATTAATAACATTTATGCCCCAAATTACTGTTATGCAAATATTTAAAAGGTGGTTATCACTTTGAATCTTACTATAAATGTAGAAGATGTAGTAATATATTTAAATGAATTTATGACACATTTATGGCGATTTTGAAAATTACAATAAATTGATTAAGCTTGATTTTCCATATTAATATCAATTAATTTTATGCTTCATTTATAAAGTTGTTCAAAATTAAAATAAATTATTATGAATTGAAATTTTTAATATGTGTGCACCTAATTTCAATGAATTGATTAAGCATAATTTTTCATATCATTTTCAATTACTTTTTGGACATATTTATGGTGTTCTTTTGAGAAATTTAATATATTATATTATATGCTCCTTCTGTTCCAAATTAGATGTCATTTTAGAGAAAATTTTTTGTTTTATAATACTTAATGTTTTATAATTATCAATGAACATTAATTAATTTTTTTCAACTCTACTATTTGTCTCTTGCATAATAATTATTTTTTTAGAGTGCACAATAATTTATAAAAATAATTAATTAAGGGTAACATAATATTTTTTATATGTAATAACACCAATTAAATATAATTTTTAATATATGTGTAAAAACCTTAAACGACATTCGTTGATAAACAGATAGAGTATTTCAGTATCTTGACTCAAGTAATGGAGTATTAGGGAACACTTATTTCAATTGAAATAGAGAACCCATTTCGTAAGAAATGAACTGAATATACTTTAGTGAAGGAGTTAATACAATTGTCAAACACAAGTAAAAAAAAATAAAATATTCAGGAGAAAAATGAGATTGACTTTCTACAAGGCTAACTTATAATGTGAAATTGGTATTTCTTTTTTTTTTCTTTTGTTGCAGTTGATTCCCACTCTTTCAATTCTAGTCAACTTTCACTGTTTAGGTGGCTATCTTCATCGTCAACTTCTTCCTCATCTTCCTCTCTATTATATTTCAAGAGGATATCATCAATTCCCCAACGTAACTTTAACTAATATATGTGTTATACATTTCATAATTTTGAACGCTAACCTCAAATTTCTCTTCAAATTTCTTCCTCTCTCTTCCAATATGGGTCCTTTTTCTCAGATCTCAATCATCTCATTATGTACATTGTTGTTCAATAGCTCTTTTTTTATTCCAATAGAATTTTGGTCAATTGCAATTCCCTACAGTTTTGTTTAAAAATTATAAAGATTAGTCTACAGAATTTTAATTAAGGAGATCTTATTTTTTCTTTGTGAAATCAAGAGTAAGAGTTTTTACTTGAGATTTTTTCATTTCTTGCCCCTTCACATGCTCCATAATTAGAAGAACAATGAAACTTTTAGTTAAGAAAATTGGGTTAAATGATTTAATATGGATTTCAAACAAATATGACCTTATAACGATGTTATGCAGTGGCAATGGTAGTGATGTTTCATCATCCAGTTTCATAAAAACATAACGATTAATCAGAATTTTATTTTGGTCATAAAATTTAAAGCCATATATAGTATGTTAATAGTTTGATAAATTATATCACTTACATCCGCTTATTGCATTTAGACTTTTGTGGTAGACAGACCCAACATTTTCTCCATTTTTTTATCAAACACAATAAAAATTACTTCTCCGAAACCGTCTTTAACTTCGAGCTCAAACTTACACCTGTATTATCATTAAATAAGTTGTAATTTTAAATGCAGCAATTATAGCTTATAATTGTTAGGTTTTTTTTTTTTTTTGGCTTTAAATGGAACCCGTTTGTTTGGTATTCAACTATTTCATCAAGTCTCTCACACTTGAAACTTGTGGATTGTGATACTAATTTTTTTTCTTGCATGGGTTGCATGAAACATATTACCACACATTTTGTACGATAATACTTTTAATAGTGGCACAACAAAATTAATTGCATGCATGTTACATGTAGAACAAAGATTTCATTTCATTATCTAAATTTCAGATATTGGAATAAGAGATGAATTATATATATCTTGTCACTTTCTTGGGAAGACTCATGTAATAGTTGGTCAATGTTTTCCCCCGAGATGTGATTTCTTCAAGGCACTAAAAATTGTTACTAGCTTTCAGTGCTTCAACTTCTTGTATGCCGTTGGGAAATCTTGCCATCAAAATGTCTTAATTGGTTAAAATCTAAATGAATATTTTGATATTAATTCCACAAAGAATAAATTTATGTAGTTGAACCAATATATTTGAAATCTTACATTCTTTTGAATTCTTCAATTTTAAGCACATCTAGATTGGTATAAACTTTTAAAGATTTGGAAGTTGACAATAAGAAACCAGGTGAGATAAGAAATAAACAATTAGGTGAGATATAAATATTGTGGAGGAATATTTAATGAGTAATATCAGTATTATTGTTATATGTATTGTTGAATTCTTTCACCAATATTGAAGTGCATGCAATAATTTTTCTTCTCATTGCACAATGCTTTTTGTTTATGATATTTCTTAATTAAATATTTCCAAATGGTTACTCACACTTTTTGCTCCCTGCATAAATATTGTGAAAACAATTATTTCAAAATTTTATAATAAGTGAAGTTCAAAATCATATTAAGCTTAGTAAGACTTTAAATCTTAGAGGTCAACAATTAAATGTCTCAATTAGTTTAGTACTGGAAGTCTTTTGGACTTCGGTTTCTGTAATTAGTAATCTAATAACATCTGCGACTTATATAATTTATTCAAATATGTGCCAAATTTTGTAGCTTTAAATTTTAGTAGAGATTTGATATAGTAAATTCATATTAGCTGTGAGGATATAATTTGTACCACACATTTGATTAAAATTTTCAAAATCCAAGAGATCAAATTTGTATCTTGAAATTGAATTATGACCATCGCTAACTTCTTTAACAATAGTTTTTCCCAAAAAATTGATCATGTATTTGTTGTCCTTAATAATACGATAATGCTCTTGATTAGGAATGATACTAAAATGTTTTATCAAATAAATTTTGCCTTCTTTTAAAAATCTTCAAAATTACGCCGCTATATTCTTCTTTAGGATGGTGTGAATATAGTTACCTATAATGAAGTTTGGCAAGAAATTAATATAAGGTAAAATAATAAATAAAAATATGTTACTTTTTTCTCTACTTTTATAGAAAAAATATAGTTGTGTTACCTTCTCAAAAACGAGAACCATCTCGGTGTAGTTAAAACTTTGATTTTGAAAATTATATCCCAAAATCCCTACACCCTCACCTTGATTCTCTAATCATCCTTCTCTGAATTTAAATTATCAATTAAGAAGTGTTGTTGCCTTATTTTGCAAGTCGTCTCCTACTAAGAATTTGAAAAAATAATTAAAATAAGTTACTATTGTTTATTCATTATGAATATGAAAACCCAAAAAAAGGAATAGACAAAACCTCATGGTGTTTTCCATAAGTTGCATGGAGATAATACGATTTGAAAGCACAAATTGTGGAATAGAGAGGATGAGGTACAAAGGAAAATTGACTATAATTTCCTTCTTCAAATAGATACTATATATAAAATTTATGTTCATAAATATGTTCTAAATGACATTAAAATTTAAAATTGACTAAGCACTCAATATTTATCATATTCACATAGCATTAAAATATAAGGAATCAAATAATTTATGGCATTATTTGTAAATAAATGTATTTGACAATAATAAGGTGTTTTAAATATTGTAATGATCAACATTGAATTTGTCATTAAACATGTTTAGGTAATGAAATATCACATGATTGTAACTTATGGCATAATTTGTGGATAGTGTAAAGGGTGATAGGAGATGTAAATAATTGTATTGGCATTAATGCAATATTTTAAATATGATAACTATCAATAAATTTAAATTATGATAATTAATAACATTTATGATATAATTTGAAATAAGTATTTACATATATGATATAATTTGCGGATTAATGATAGGAAGGGATGGTGCTTAAAGGAGGGATGTCACTTGTCATATGCTTAATGAACTCAATAATATAATTTATGGCATAATTTACAAATGAATGCATTAATGTAATATTTCAAATATTGTGACTATAAATAAATTTAAATTGAAATAATGATTTACATTTATGACATAATTTATGTGTTAATCTTAGGCAGGGATGAAATTTAAAAGATGCATTATATAATTTATGGCTTAATCCTAAGAAGAGATGCCATTTAAGGGAAGGATGCCACTTGTCATATGTTTAGAAAGCCACATGGCAAAATTTACGAGTACATATATATATATATATATATATATATATATTCATAATATTAATTTAGCGCATAATAATGCTATAAATTCTAATTTACAAAAGAAATAATACTATATAAAATAATTTATTATAATTTTGAAGAACATCATAAATATATCATAAAATTAATTTGAAAAAATTAGGCATATAATCAAATAAAAAATAACAAAATAAGATAGCATATATTAAGAAGCAACAATATAACAAAAGAAAATATTAACATTAATCAAAATGAGAACTTACATAAGACCTATATGCAATGGATTGTTGTCACAGTCTTTAGCCACCATTAAAAATATAGATGTAATTACTGTATCCACTAACAGTGGGGAAAAAAAAAAGACATGATAACAACTCAAAAAAGAAAGATAAAAACAAAATAAAAACAAATTGGAACATTACCTAAAACAAAAACTTAAATAATTAAAAGGAGTAATAATAAATATTTCAAAAGGAAAAATAAACAAAATTAAAGCCATAAAAATAATCTATAAATGTAAAAGATAATAAAAAAAAAAGGTGTATACACACATAAAAGAAAAATCAATGCCATAAAATACTTAATAAATGAAAAAATAAAATAACAACAACAACATCAATGATGATGGTGATGATGATGATGATAATGATAATAACAACAACAACAACAACAACAACAACATCAACATCAACATCAACGATGATGGTGATGGTGATGATGATGATAATGATAATGATAATAATAATAATAATAATAATAATAATAATAATAATAATAACAACAACAACAACAACAACAACAATAATAACAACATAAGAATATAATGTTAATATACCTTTTTAATGACCAAGATATAAACTTAACATCTATAATTTCAATACAAAAATATATAAAATTAAAAACTTAGTATTAATAAAAATACACAATCCAAAAAATATCGATAAAATCAACTAAAAAGTTAATGTATAACTCAAGGAATAAAAGCATTGAAATAAAATATACTAAGAACACAAATAAAGCATCAAATGATATATCCACAAAAAAATAAGAGTAAAAAATAAATAAGAAAAATAAAAGTACTATTAAGATATCTAATTAACAAGAAAAATGCATGCATGATGTTTATAATAGAATTAAATAAACAAGACAATAATATATATAACAAATATTTACCAAAAAGTAAAAAAATAAATAATATATATTTCAATATATTACTCAAATAATAATAATAAAATTAATTAAAATATCTAACTCTAGCAAACATGTGTATCGCACAAGCATAAAACTAGTTTTAACAAATAATGTTGATTTAATGATTTATAGAGATAACCATAAATAATTGAAGTGACATAATTTTTCATTTATTTTCAGGTCATTTGACAGGGCCCTGCAGTATGCGAAGACTGGCACTCATTATACAAATCCCCAATCTGTTAGACGATTGCTTGGGTATCCTTATTGTCTTATTTTTTGAAGCAATTTTGTATGGCCACCGGCACTGCTTATCTGTTGTATAGAATTTAAGTGATCCCTCTGTTGTCAAACTATTAACTCAAATATAAAGAGCCTTAAAAAAACATGCTGTCTCTGAGGTATCATTCTGAACCTGGTTTAGTTTTTATAGTTTTCAAAAAGAAAATAAGAAAAAAAAGTAAAGCAGTGATTTGATTCCAAATTTCTGCCTGTAGATATCTGTGATTGCTAATGTTTGTCCTGAAGGTGTAGATGAAGTTTTTGCACTTGTCCCATCCTTGAAGGCATTACTCATCTAACTTAGTAGTCTTGGATACTAGTATATTGCATTGGAAATTTGGCTTCTGTTTTCTTATATTATCCCAAGGAAAACAGAATCAATTCAAACAGGACCAAGCGCCTTTGTGCTTTTCTAGTTGCTCTGTTTGAAGACATCATTTTTATTTCTCAAAAGAAAAAAAAATAATGTGCCCTTATGTGATGTTTATGTACCCATGCATACAAGAAGACATATTTGTCAAAAAATCTTGGCAGTCTGTCAAAAACCATTTTACAAGCCAACCAAATAAAGTTAACCGTCGACAGAAATAATTTGAGATTAGTGTCATGTGAGGAGTACTTTTTTTTTTTTTTTACAGAATTAATTAGTCCATGTGTTTATTGATATGTTTAGGGAAGCCTTTTTTTTCACTGTTTTAATCTATTATGACAATTCCTGGAGAAAAATGCACACGCAATTTGATTGCAAGTTTTTTCCTTTCTGTTTTGGCACTTAATTGCACACAAATATTGTTTCAGGCACTCAAATAGAAAAACCCAATAATTTAAGTGCTCAATATGTCATTGTCCCTTGCTTAGATTGTCATAATTGTGTCCCAGGGTTGCTTTCTTTAAGGTGCTGGAGATAAAGATGTGTTGTTAAATCTCCTTATTTTTTTCTTTTTCTATATATATATATATACACCCAAACACACACACACAGTCCCTTTCATTTATTATCCCTGTTGTTTCAGTCAAAGAAAAATATGCTTAGAGAACCACTCAAACATGTTCATAATGAGTGAGCTGAACTGAAAAAGCAGGCATGATTTGCATCATCAATGGATACTTGGTGAGTTATCTATCTCATTATGCCAGCTTGAGCGGGGACAGGATAATGACATTGCCTTCCGGTCTTCCCTCAAAGTATATATAGTTCATGGATTACAATTTCTGTTGGAAGATGCAGGTTTTGCCTTTTTCCTGGGCATTCTAGACTCACAAGATGGAAAGCAACAGTCAATCGTTTTGTTACATGTTCTGAAGTTGGTTGACATCCTGCGGACCTCACAGTTTAGCCTATTTTCTTGTAATTGTTGTTTATCTCTTCCAAGAAATTAGAATAGAAAATGATTCTGTAATTACTGCAGTATGACTATGGTAGCCATTTTGACCCATATTGTATTGCTATATTGTTATTAGTAGTAGTAGCAAGTGTTTGGTATAAATAAATTGTATAGTTTTTATAGAATTTATTATAGATCTGCTTTTTTTTTTTTTAATGTTTGATATGAATAAGAATTTATTTAAAATTTATTTCATTAAATTTTTGAAATTGACTAAAATAAATTATGTTAAATTTAATAAAAATTTGAAATGAATTTCAAAATTGTAATTTGTGATTTCATTATAGCAAAAATTATTAACTGAAATGATTTTTTTTCTTTTTTTTCTCTTTCGCTTTATTCTCCTTTTTATTTTATCTTCTTTTTTTGCTTTTATATTCATAAAAATTTTAAAAAATAATATAAAAATATATTGATAAAAATAAAATATTTTATTGAATTTTACATTTGAACGAAATATTATATTTATTCTATTGGAAATAATTTTTATTTTTACACTATAATTTATAAAATATAAAAATTTACTTATAAATGACATAAATTTTAAATTAAAATAAAATTAAATGAAAGGAGATAACTGGGACACTATTTTGGTAACCCTGCCAGCCTGTGGTCCCTCCTTGCTTTTTTTATTTGGGTTTTCTCATTTCTTCTCTCTCTTTTTTTTTTTTTTTTGAAAAATTCATATCTTTGTAATTATATATCAATTACGATTAAATATAAAATTTAACGTAAATTGATTTCAATGATAGCATTAGTCATCTTTCAATTTGTCTATATTAATACAGTTGGAAATTTTCAATTTAATTGAGGATTAATTATTTGGCGCTGTCTTTTGTTATATTTAACCTTGTTTTATATTTTCAAAATTGTATTAAAATGTCTTCTTTTTTTTTTTTCAATCACACTAATTAGTTCTCCATTATATTACAGTTAATTATTATGAGATCTTATATATATATATATATATATATATATATATATATATATATATATATATATATATAGAGAGAGAGAGAGAGAGAGAGAGAGAGATGAAAGTATAATTTTGAATTTGTTCAAATATCCTTAATTTCAAGGTTAACTTAGTTATAAATATTTTTATTCTAATATATTTCATTTAATAATGTTAGTAGGCATTTTTTTTAGAATAATAGAAGATATTTTTATTTATAAATAATCATACGACATTTATTAAAGAAAATAATCTTATGATCTAAAATATAAATATGAACTCGATCATCAACATTATTAATACTTGCACGTTAGATTAGCTCTGAAATCATGGTTATATTTTCACCATAAATCTTATTTAATGATTCTACATCTTTATTAATTATAGAAATCTTATCAAATACAGTGATATAAAGTTATGTGAACTTAAATTCATATAGTACATCAAAACTAATTTGAGAGAGGATGATCAATAATATATCATCATATATTACTAAACAATTAATCTCAAACTACTGAAACTCTTAAAAAAGAGATAAAAACTCTCATAAAAAAAATAAAATAATAACGTTAAGACAAAAACCCTCACAAAAAGAGATAAAATAACAATACTAAGACAAAAACTCTAAAAAGAGAGAAAAAACAAAAGAAGATTAACAAATAAGAAAAAATCAATATATTTTATTAAAGACAATAAAGAAAAATTGGGTCTGTTGTCGATAGAATATATCGGCAGTACCTCTAAAACATTAAAATAAAAAAGTTGTTTGCAGAGAAAAAAAATGGCTAAGGTTAGAAAAAAAAAAAAGGAACTTTGATATTCCGCAATGTTAGTAGGCATTATAATTAACTAAGATTGAGGAAAAAGTTAGATTAAAAAATTGCTTTTTTTTTTTTTTTAAATTGGACAATCGGACATCTATTAACTTTAGGCTGCTTGAACATCATAGGGAAAGAGTAAAATTATTGTATAAGCTGTATAAAAACAATTATGGATGCGTTGATGATGACATGTGAGCGTTTATATTGTACTAATGTTTATGATCGCTTAACAAATATAAGACTCGAAATATAAAATATATACAATATACAATTAGGAAATATGTTAAAATACTTAATATAATTGATGGTGACTTATGAGTGTTTATATTGTATTAATTAATATTTGTGATTACTTTATTAAAGTAAGACTCCAAATATAAAATATACACTATACAACTAAAAAATATATTAAAACACGAAATTCAAAATACATATAATATAAAATTAAGCATTTCTATGTTTATAGGATTTTCTCTTCTCAATCAATACGGGACACGAAATATGTTTTATATTAAAAAAGTTATTATGGTGTTACAGTAGATTTAAAATTAACCGACATGTAATGTTAGGATTTCTAATTCTAACCTTTTTTTATTGTTCTATATATAAAGACAATATGATATAAATATGTACTTTTAGGCTCAATTACTAGTATATTTCACTTATTTTTCATAGGATTTAATTTTTTAAAAAATATTTTGAATTTAGTTAATGATCATTTAGTACTTCATGTCTAAAACACTATTGGAAACTTCACATATATTTCTACATATAAGATGATGGCTGATTTATTTGATTGAATTATTTTCTAGAAAAATATTAAATTTTCTATAATTTATTTTTTATTTAGTTTTCAATAATAGCTTTTCACTATCATAAATAAATTATTTTCTTTTATTTCTAAAAACTCAAAAGACTACATTTTTACTTGTTACAGTTTTTTGTCAATATGAATACATTACAAAATTCTAAGTGTTAGTGAAATTGTAATTAGATTACTTATATTTTCAATTTAAATTAGATTAGGAAGAATTGTTTTTTTTCTTTTTATCTATGGTAAGAGTAATTTGGACTAACTCATACATTAATAGAGATTACCAACTTAAGAATCAAAATTTTTCTTAGGATGGTCTTAATCGAGATTACCAACTTAAGAATCGAAATCGAAATCGAAAAGAAAATTGAGTAAAACAAAAAAAAATACCTTACTATTCTTGTAGGTGTTTAGTTTGTTGGAAGACTTAGAATTGATTCCTTTAGTTTTTTTTTACAATATTAAATTAAATTTCAATATGACATTTTTTTTATTATTAGATACTAAACATAAAATATATAATATATTGTAATAAAATTATGTTTTTCTTGCTATTATATTATTTTATTTAGAAATTTTTTATTTTTATTAATATGTAATTAAATAAATAAATATTTTAAATTTTATATATTTAATTTTAATATTATAAATGTCGCATGTCAAAATATTTATTAAATTTACCAAATGGTATACGTTTATCCTTATTCCTATAAGAATGAGAATTTCGTTCCCTAGGAAAAGAGGGAATGAGCAATTTTTCTATTTAGATTATTTCTTTCTAATTTTGTTTTGTTTTTAAGTGAATCAAATGTAAAAAATCAAAATCACTTATTTTAATGTCAATTTTGAAATAATTTTTCACAAACCAAACGATCAGTCCGATTACAATAAATATTCTAATTATTAATAATATATCAGTTTGGTTTTTTCAGTATGAGACAATTACAATATGTTGTCCCTAGGCACCAAGAAGGGGGTTGAATTGGTGTTTAAAAAATTTAAAATAGAGATTAAGGGAGAAGGTAAGAATAATAATGGACACAGATTTTTATAGTGGTTCGGGCAAAACAATCCCTACATCCACTCCCCAATCACTCAATTGGGTATTTTACTAAT
>CATIWR010433643.1:0-12164 GCA_949677035.1 Omphalea diandra | reverse complement strand
ATCTCCTGTAAGGCCTCTGAAACTGGTGATTGATAATTCCTGACGAAGGTTCGGACCACTTTGAGAGATCCCAAAAGTTTCAAGATCTGTCAAGTTTGTAGAAACATTTGCTTTTTGGAAGCTGAAATTTGTAGTTTCAGAAGCTTTCTCAATTGCCATGGCCAATGCCATCGCAACATCATAAGCCCATAGTCCATAAATGTTCAACTCTGCATCAACAATATCAGGATTATCCAGATGGAATTTCTTTTTCCATTGGATTTTGAAATTCTCTATCTTTTTTGTTTTTGGAACATAGGGTCTCACACCTAATACTCCTTGCATTGAATCGATGATGGAAGAATTCATTGAATTTAAATAATCAGTCATCCCATCTGTTATAATCCAGACATAGCCTCTACCCATCATTCTAACCTTTTTAGCTATGGTAAAAAGACGAGAGCCAAGAGAGGGTAACATGTGCACAATGAACACTCTAGTTTGCATTCCTTTCAGCTTGTTTAGCTCTTCAAGAATTTGATCATTGGTTGCTGATGGCGAAATGGCACTCTGGTAGGGGATTTGAGTATCAACAGCATGCAAGGCATGAGTTAAATAAGGTATGATTCCCACTCCATATTGGTTGTCGACGTAGATAGGAACTGCTTGTCTCCATCCGAATGCTTGAACTAATGCGCTTATAGAGTCCACTAGACAAGAATCGCTTCGTGTTGCTTGGAAGAAGTATGGACTCCTGATGGATGCAAGAGAAGGACTTGATGCAGAAAAAGATATAATGGGCAGTTGAGCTTTTTCACCAAGTTCAATCACAAAATTGGATTGCATTGATGTTGTTGGCCCTATGATTGCTTGTACTTGAACATTTTTTATCAAGTCCAAGGCTGTGTATTAAAATGAGATATATAAGAATTCAAAATTGGAACTTGATTTCTAATTTTTTTTTTTAAACCATCTTGAAGAATAATGGAAAACATGGATTGCAGTTCCACATTCTAATTCTTTCATGCCAATCTTAATAATATAATTAATTAATGCTGTTGGATTATAATAAAGTCTTTTTTATTCTTTTTGTTAATAGCCAATAATTCAGGTTTTTAATTTGAGATATAGGCTACTAATTATTTTCTCTTTTAGTTAATTTGGCTTTTGTTTTAAATTGGAATCTTATGATTTTGGATCTAGTAAAAATAAGTTAAAGATTTTTTTATTTATTAATAAAATTTTAATATTTTATATGTGAAATCTAGGACTTTTGTTTTCATAAAATGACTTGATATATTTACCATATCTTTTTTGTTCATATCTAGCCCTCCATTCAATGAATTGAGATAACTTGTGCACTTCTTAAAAAGAATTTCAAGTAGAGCGGCAAATGAATCGGATCAAGTAATTTAATTATTTTAGGTTTGAGCTGTTTTTGAATTGGATTAAATTCAGGTCATTTTGATTTCGGACATATTTGGATCACTCATCAAATTTATATACAGAAAAAATTTTAGGTCAAATTTGAGATTTATTTTTAAAAATAATATTTCGGATTGGTCAGGTTGAATTATTTATTATTTGTTTCTTAAATTTTTAAATATTCATTTGAATTCTTTATTATTTTGTAACATTTTCTCATAATTCGTTAAGAAAAATAATAATTTTCTTTACAAAATTATTTTTTAGTTAGATAGATTTTAGATAAACTAGCTTGATTAAAATTCTTATTTTGTTTAAATGCCTAATAAATTAAATATAATTATTTTTTAAAAAATAATTATATATAATGAAAAATGGGTAATTGAACTAAATCCATATGCAACTACATTCAAATTATATATTATAATTTAAATTAATTCACAAACAAGCATATAATGTACAATGATAACGAATCACTTGCTACAAAAATTTTTGTATATTGTGACAAAAATTTATATGATAAAAATAATTTTATCTTAACATGTGATTTTATCATGATAAAAATCAAATTTATTACAATTACTATTAAGAATAAGTAAACTTGTGATATTTTTTTTACAATAAAATTTTTTGTCATAATAAAAAAGTATATAAGATAAATTATGATATAAATCCTTTACTCACAATATTTTATCACAATATCTTGGCACAAAATTTCTAGTGTCCATCAAATTATGTTAAAAAAATAGTATTCTCATAATAATATTTTATCACTATATTAAATCATTTGAGAAATTATATCAAAATTATTTTATCACAATAAATAATATTTATTCTTATAAAATAATTTATCAAAATAAATAAGAAATTATAATTTAAGCACACGAAATAGTACAATAAAATTAAAAGCAAATTTATTAAAAAATAAAAAATATCAGTATATTTTAAAAACAAAATAAAGTTAAATTTGAATTTAATTAAATAATCAAATAATTTTTTTCTTTTAGTTATTTTATCTTATATGCATTTAATAATATAATTTATTTTTTTTATATTGTTATCAAATCAATTGAATTGAATAATCAAATTGACTCGTTTGGATCAATTTTATTTCTATCCATCAAATTGATCTGACCCAACTTAAATCTTTTAGAATCATTTCGAATTTAAATAATTTCAAATTTATTTGGGTTCAAATTAATTTTTTCCGAATGAATTCGAATTTAATTTTCAAATCAGATAAAAAATTACAACTACTGATTTTTCAAGGCATAATAAGACTAATTGAGCTTACATAATTTCTGTAATATATTAAACCAATCAAAAGCTCTCATGATTTTGGCAATTACATGTTGGTCATCCTTTGATAAAATAATCGTAACTATGAGGATCATTGATTAGATGGGCATTAGTAAATGAACATTTGAACAGTGTACATTTAATAATTACTGATTGGTTAGTTGAATTAGATTGTCTCTAAAATTACTTTCTCTATTCTAAATTAGATATCGTTTTAAAGAAAAAATTTTATACACAACATTTTACAATTATCTATGAACATTAATTAATTTTTTACAATTTTACCATTTTTTTTCTTTCATAATAATTGTTTTTTGTAGAGTACATAATAATTTTAAAAAATAGTTAATTAAGAGTAACATAGTCTTTTATTTATGTAATAACATCTATTGAATATAATTTCTAATATATGTGCAAAAATTTTAAACAATATCTATTATGGATTAGAGGGAGTACAAAATTTTAAATTTACATTGTAGTAGTGTTTAATTTACAAAAATAATGAACATTATATTTAACATTTTTATTAATTAATTTATAAATAACGACATACCGGATTGATTTTATCTAAAAAAAATTTATAGAAATCCGTTGCAAGTTGCAATACACGCTATCAGCAATTCTGCATTTAGTGTTCAATCTAATTGATAATTAGTGGCAAATCTTTGATGATAGTGGTAGGGGCCAGGATCCTTCAATACTTTTTTTGGTTTATTTGAAATAGGTAATAGTTGGTATCAGTTGCTCACAACGGTTTAATGTTAACTATTTGGTATATTTTGTTTAGTTGTCGCTCTTAATTCATAAGATAATTAATAATGTTTAATTTAAATATTTTATATATTAACTTGAATAAATAAATATATAATAAATAATATACTTTTCACATATATTTATAAAGTACTATTTTAAAATTAATTATTATTTTGTATTTATGAAATCTTAATAATTATTTTTTACTAATATTAATTAGTACATATGCTAATATATTTTTAGTAATTAAGATATTCTACATATAATTTTATAAAACTTATATATATATATATATATATATATATATATATATATATAAATGATTAAAAATAAATTATTTTTAATATAAAGATTTAAAATATTATAATTTATAGTTGGTAGATGAATAATAAAATTTTAAAAATACTATAAGTAAAAATAATTTTGATTTTTCTTTAGTCATTATTGCAAAAGTTTAAGGATAATTTTAACTTTTTTTAGATATTATTGCAGAGGTTAAAAAAAAAAAAAATCCAAATAAAACTGATAAAAACCACACTTGATTGTAGTTGTATCTACTATCAATTGTTGTTTTGTATGATTTATCAAACATATATTTCTTAGCTGTTGGGTGAGAAATCTCTATTAACAACATCTATGAGCTACACCAAACACACTCTTTGTTAATTTCTATAGTTTCAAATTCAAAACTCACAATTTTGGATATAATAATAGTAAATCAATATTTTGAAAATCAAATAGAATTGGTCAAGTCATATTGGTTCAATCAAAATTAGATTAGTGATTTATTTGAATAGATTCAAATTGATTTTCAATATTATTTTTATTTTAATTATTATGAATATATTTTTATATTTTTAATATCTTTTACGATTTTAAACTAATAATTTTAAATTTTATTTATTATTAAATTATTTTAATTGAATTAATAAAATCAATCAAACTAATTGAATTAAAAATTGATCAGCTAATTAATTTGTTGACTGATCTAATTTTAAAAACTTTGGAATAAACTAAAGACTTTGTAACATACCCAGTGTTAATTTGAATGCTTTACACTTAAAGATATTTGGGGATTATTTTAAAAATTCTATATCAAAAGTTAACCAAAAAAAAAAAAAAACAATATAAAGTTAACACTACCGACTACAACAATCATAAAACTCCACTTGAATAAAACACTCTCCCCTGACTAGCTATCTTCAAACTTATTTTGGATCTAAAAAACATGGATACTATAATGCACAAGCAATAATATATATATATATATATATATATAGAGAGAGAGAGAGAGAGAAGTAATTAACCTGCTGCAGCTGCACCAACAACATCTCTCTTGCCGTCCCTAGTGTGGAGGACCAACCTGGTTTTGTAGTAAGAATGTGTGGCATAGAATTCAGATATGGACATGTTGATGCAGCTCAACCCAATCTTGCCAACCCTACTATCAAAGTCAAGAACCACTCCTACGTCCACTGCAACTTTTGTGTTTTGCGCCATCACTATAACTTTGAACAAAATCCTCAAAGAAAGAAGGACAATGATCATCATGGAGAATGCTGGTTTTCCCATCTCGATTATTATGCCTTTATACGTACATGTTAATGAAGTGCTCACAGGTTAGTTGATCATTAATGAGGATTTTTTGAACAAAGGACGTGTGTTGATAGTTATATATAACATGCCAGGATTGAAAAGGTTCCGAGTAAAGGACAAGAACTTACAGTGTCAATGAATATGGTTTACGAGGAAATTCCCATGCTATTATTAAAAAAGTATGGCAATATATTGTACTATTTATTAAGTCTTTTATCGACATTTGAAGGGTGCAAAGTATATTCCTTTGATCAAATTGATTTTAGATGGTGGATGCATTTCTCATTGGTTGATTGAAGAAATTATATATAGATATAATTATAGAAATTTACAGAAGATGCTGCATTGTGCAGTCCAGTCCAAATTCAACACATATTCATATTCAATTGAAGACTTTTGCTAATCAACATCAAGAAAAGTTTTTCTTTTGAATGTAATAGTGGAAGTGCAACTAGCATTATTTCCGTTGACTTTTAAGCTTGACAAATCAAAATGAATTGTGGAAATTTACTTCTTGTTTATCTATCTCTGAATGTATATATATTTTTTCATCTCTTTCAATGCAAAGTCTTTACTGATTACCAAGGACCAATCATCCAACATTAATTCCTTATTTTTCTGCAATAAGATAGCCTACACTAGTCCATATTTAAAGAAGGGAAATGACAACGGGCTTTCAAGAATTTTAAATAATCTTTTTCTTATATGCGTGTTTTTTCAAGTGAATGGGATTTAGTAGCTTGACTTGAATGTTGGAATTTTTGTGTGGGCTAATATTAATTATAGGTTTGTTTTAATTATTTATAAAACGGACCGAATAATATAGTTTATTGATTAATGAGAAACCCAATTAAAATAGTGATCAATTGAGTTATGAGCTTGTGACACCTTTAGTGGGCCGATATAGAAGATGGTCGGTGTAGGCCTATTTTAACATGGATCTGTGATGGGTGGACCTGTTAAAATTTATTATAAATAGGCTTGGTCTTCTCTCCTGCCTTCATATCGATAACCCTAGTTGTTATGTCCATTGTAGCCGTCTTGTGAGAAGGTCAAAGAGAGGAAGACCTAGCTCTCTTTTTCAACCCTTCTGATATATTATTCTAGTGTTTAATTTTCAGTGATTGTAATTATGACACAGAACAATTTGGGATCCAACGCGCAAATAGGTACATAAATTTGTTTCAGCTTAATTGTTAACATTGGTGTTCTAAATTTATGTACTAGATCCAATAAGTTTTACATGTGGTTCAGAGCTTAGATTGTACATGATTTAAAAACACAAATATTTTGTATTGCTAACAAAAATTTTTTTTTTTTATGATTAGTTCCAGCATTGTTGTATCATCTTTTGATATATTTATTTTGCTGCTGCCATCACGAGCTCTGTTATTAGCTCAGGTGGTTGATGACTCTCGAATCGCATAAAGGTCGTGGGTTCGAAACCCGCGTTGGACAAATCCCTTGTTTTCTGCCAACTTTTTTTTTCCTGTCTCCCCTCTGCGATTCACAAAACGAAAGTCTTTTGTTTTTTGTTCCAAACCTAATATGCGAACAGCCGCAACACGCATTCGCCAAATCCCTCCGTTGCTGCTAATTTTTTTTTTCTTTTCTTCTGCAATTCAAAGCGTAACACAACAAAGAAAAACTTTCTTTGTTTTGGTTCCAACCAGTAACACAAACAAATTTCTTGGTTCCAAAACTTGACTCTCATGCAATCGGCAACGCTGCTCCTATCCTTGGCTTTGGATGCCAATTGGTATACATGAAGCCCCGCTTTTGTCCCTTCCTTCATTTTGTTTTTCGCTTGCAAAGATTCGGGTTTGTTGCTTGGTTGTTGAATTGATTTGGTCATAATCGGGTTTGATAATTGAATGGTATACATATGATTTGGTTGTTGTTTTAGGTTGCCGATCTTTGAACACCAAAAGATTGTATAAATTTGTTTTGTGTTGATTGTTGTTGTGTTTGTGCGATTTGTTGCGCCCACTGTTGACCACTCCCATTCGACCCAGATTTGTGATTCTGCGAATCAAAAAAAAAAAAAAAACAAAAGGAAAGGGGGAGGGTGCTGTGGATCTCGAACCCATGACCCCAAGGCTCAGATGCTTGAGCTTTGCCAACTAAGCTAGGTGATTTACTTGTTAATTTTTTATGCGGACAAATATTTAGATAAACAAAGCTTATATTCATATGCTTCATAATATATATTTTAATTTTATTTCAATAATTATTAATATGTATGTATATATTTAGGTGGTTTATATATATAAGTTAATTGTCAGTTTATTATTTAGTGATATTAGTTTTGTGATAAAATTAAATAAATAAATAAATAATAAATATTTGTTTTGCACATATATGAGAAAATAATCATGTTTTTGAAATTAAGGTATATCGTGTTTAGTACATTGTATATTTTTGGAATATATATTTGTGTTTAGTATGTATTTTAATTGGGCTTATAAATCTCTAATTAAAAATAATTTTATGAGTTGATATGGGTGTTACTGCCAAAGTAGGACATCAATTGAAATTAGTAGAGTTATTTTTAATTTTTGCGAAGAGATAATTCCAAATCAATATATATAATAACCTGCACAAAGAATGTTATTAGATGCATTGATTTTGGGAGTGCTTGTTGGAATGAAGAGATAATTTCAAATTAATGTATATAATAATCTGCCCAAATGGGGTTATTAGATACATTGATTTTGGGAGAGCTTGTTGAGATGAAGCTATTTGTACTTAGAGTTGTATTAGTCTAAAGAGTCTGTTTGCCCAAAGGGGATAGATTTCTCAAAACTAGTGTGATCTCAATTGTGTGCTTCATAACTAGAAATTCTATATCATGTGCATATTCTGCCCAAAGGGGAATATATAATGATGCCAGTATTTTCTAGATTGTGTAAATCATAAATTTGATTTTTGTACATAGTCCAATTCTAATACATGCTTGGTTTTGTGCAAACTGTCTCATTTAGTCTCAATAACAGTACTGCGACTGTTAAACTCTTGACTAGCACCAACTTTAAGAGGTGAAAAGATGACATCCTGTTTGTCTTGGGAATGTGTGAGATTGATTATGCCTTTTATGAAAATGAGCCTGCTAAACCCACCTGTGATGACAATATTAAAGAAAAAGAATTAAATGGCAGGTAGGAGAGATGGAATCATCTCAGTCTTATGACCATGAGAAAAACTATTCTTGAATACCTTAGGAGTAGTTTGCCCACTAATGTTACAATCAAAACTTTTCTTGCTGCTGTAGAAGATAGATACTTTGTATCCGATAAGACTGAGACTGAGATCCTAATGAGTCAGTTAACCAGTATGAGATACAACCAGAGTAGGAAAGTGAGAGATTACATTCTGAATATGGTTCATCTTCAAACTAAACTTAAGGTTCTTAAGCTTGAGATTTCTGATGAATTTATTATTGACCAAGCATTAAACACTTTGCCTCCTGAATTCAGCCAAATCAAGACTGCCTATAACATCCAAAACACTACCTGGACTATTAATGACTTTATAACCAAATGTGATGCTGAGAAAAAAAAAATAGGAAAGAAAAGGGTGAGATTGCTATACTATTGACACAACTAGGGCTGATCCTAAAAAGGATAAAGGTCAATTTAAACCTAATTATTATGCTCCTTAAAGGAATCAAAATTTTAAATGGCATAGTAGGAGTCAAACCATGAGAGGAGGAGATTTTGGAGCTGTCCATAAAAGTAAGGTGAAGTGTTTCTTTTGTCACAAAGAAGGTCATAAGGGAAAAGATTGTTATCAATTCACAGCTTGGCTAAAGAAGAAAGAAGATGAAGGGGTTCATAAGCAAACGAAAGCCAAAAGAAAGGGAGTCCAAGCTTAGAGTTGGAAACAATTTGGAGATATATGTCGAGCAAGTAGAAGTAGTTAGGTTAATCTTGGAATCTGGATTTTATCTAGTTTTGGAGAACACCTTTTATGTTCTATCTTTTATGAGAAATTTGGTTTCTGTTTTTGTTTTGGATAAAATTGGATATCATTTTGCTATTGGTAATGGAAAAGCCAATATGTTTTTAGATTCTAAATTAATCGATGAATGTGTTTTGTTTGATAATTTATATAGATTGTGTTTGGATGATGCTAGAGATTGCGAACCTTCTTGTGAAGCCAATGTTATGGCCAAACGATCCTTAATTAAAGAAAAATCTTTTTCATTGTGGCATAAACGTTTAGGTCATATATCTAAAGAAAGAATTGAAAGACTAATAAAAGATGACATTCCTTCTTCTCTTGATTTTGAAGATCTAGATGTTTGTGTGGATTTTATAAGGGGTAAATTGAATAAGAATAAAAAGAAAGGTGCTAATAGAAGTTTAGATCTTTTGGAGATTATCCATATTGATATTAGTAGACCTTATTCACCTACTATTTGTGGCAATAAATATTTTTTAACTTTCATTGATGATTTTTCTAGTCATGGTTATTTATATTTGATAAAGGAGAAATCAGATACTATTGAGATGTTCAAAATTTTCAAAACTGAGGTTGAGAAACAATTGAAAAAAGTCATTAAAATTATGAAGTTTGATCGAGGGGGTGAATGTTATGGCAAATATAATGAGACTGGTCAACATATGGGAGAGTTTGCCAAATATTTGCAAGATTGTGGAATAGTTGCTCAATATACCATGCCTGACAGTCCTGAATAAAATGATGTTGCTGAAAGGTGCAATCGTACTTTGAAAGATATGATGAGGAGCATGATGAGTAGGTCTAACTTACCTAAATTCTTATGGGGTGAGACTATTAATACTGCCCTTTATATTTTGAACCGTGTCCCTAGCAAATCTGTACCTAAAACACCTTTTGAGTTGTGGACTGGTAGAAAACCTAGTTTGACCCATTTTCATGTTTGGAGTTGTCCTGCTGAGGTTAGAATATATAATCCAAATGAGAAAAAGACTGACCCTAGAACTACCCGTTATTACTTTATTGGGTACCCAACCCATTCTAAAGGATACAAGTTTTATTGTTCTACACGTGGCATAAGGATTGTAGAGTCTATGACTGTGAAATTTTTTGAGATGGATGTTGCTGATCTAGACATTTCTCAATTGCCTATTCATAGAGTACAAAATGAAATTACAACCATTCCTTTACCGTTATCATATGAAAGAATTATAAGGGTTCCTATTCAAGTAGGTGGTAATGATGAGGGTCTAATTGATCTTCTTCTGGAGCCTATTATAGTTGAACCATTACATGTTAGAAGGTCTGTTAGGGTGAAAAGGTCAGCAATTCCAGATGATTATGAGGTTTATCTTAGTGAATGAGATTATAATATAGGTCATGTTATTGATCCTATATCTTATGATGAGACTGTTAATAGTGTTTGTTCTGATTTTTGGATTGATGCTATGAAAGATGAGATGACATCAATGAGTCATAACAGAGTTTGGGAACTAGTGAAACTTCCTTCAAATAATAATCCCATAGGTTACAAATGGGTATTCAAGACCAAGAAGGATTCTAAAGGAAAGGTTGAGAAATTTAAAGCCAGGTTGGTTGCTAAGGGGTTTACATAACGTGAAAGTGTAGATTATAATGAGACTTTTTTCCTTGTTTCCTCTAAAGATTCATTTAGGATAATTATGACCTTGGTTGCTCATTTTGATTTAGAATTGCATCAAATGGATGTCAAGACGATATTCTTAAATGGTGATTTGGGTGAGGAAGTTTATATGGTGCAATCGAAGGGTTTTAAAGATAGTGGTAAAGAACATTTAATTTATAAGCTGAAGAAATCTATTTATGGTCTCAAACAAGCCTCTCGTCAATGGTATCTCAAATTTGATAAGATAGTTACTTCACTTGGTTTTACAGAGAACAAGATAGATCAGTGCATTTACTATAATATCAGTGAGAGTAAATTTATATTTCTTGTTCTTTATGTTTATGATATTTTGTTGGCTAGTAATGACATGAGAATGATTTGTGAAACTAAACAGTTACTTTCTAGGACTTTTGATTTGGAGAGGCATCTTTTGCCTTTGATGTTAAGATTATTCGTGATTGGTCTTGTCATTTATTAGGTCTTTCTCAAAGGGTCTATATTGATCGTGTGCTTAGTTGGTTCAATATACAATCTTGCAAAGGTGGTGATACTCCTGTGGTGAAAGGAGATAAATTCATTAAGGAGTAGTGCCCTAAAAGTGATATAGAAAAACAAACCATGAATAATATTCCTTATGCAAGTGCAGTTAGTAGCTTGATGTACGCCTAGATGTGTATGAGACTAGATATTGCATACGTTGTTGGTGTTCTTGGTCGATATCTTTCTAATCCTGGGTGAGATCATTAGGTAACTGCTAAGAAGGTAATGAAATACTTGCAAAAGACAGGATTATATATTGGTTTACAGGCATGTGGATGATCTTGAAGTAGTGGGGTATTCAGACTCTAATTTTACAGGTTGTCAAGACGATTTGAAATCCACTTCAAATTATATTTTTATGCTTGCTGGTGGTGTTGTTTCGTGGAAGAGTATTAAATAAACACTTACAACTTCTTCTACTATGCAAGCTGAGTTTGTTGCTTGTTATGGTGCTAGTACACAAGCTATATGGTTAAATTCTTATGGTGCTAGTATACAAGCTATATGGTTAAAGAATTTTATTTCTGATTTGCTTGTGGTTGATTCTATTTATAGGCCCCTTCAAATCTATTGTGATAATGTTGTGTTCTTCTCTAAGAACAATACAAGTTCGAGTGGTTCTAAGCATTTGAAGATTAAATATCTTACAGTAAGAGACTTAGTAAAGAAATGAGACATTGAGATTTAGTACGTTAGTACTGATTTGATGTTAGCTATTCCTTTAACCAAAGGACTTAGACCCATAATTTTCAAGAAACATGTTTGTGATATAGGTGTTGTTGAGTCTTTTGATATGTTTGGTTAGTGAGAGTTTTTTGTTTATAATTGAACGTCTAAGTTAAATAATTTTGCTACATTATTTATTCATATTTATTTATATGAGTTGAGTATTTTGTTATTGTTTGTTATGCGCATGTGCACATTATATATATATATATATATAAGTTGTGTGTGGTGTGCTTAAGAT
>CATIWR010433631.1:0-10547 GCA_949677035.1 Omphalea diandra | reverse complement strand
CTTTGTGGCCTCCATGCATGTTGCTGCATCATACCAAGCTGCTGAAGAGCCCTCTGCTGCCTAAGCTGCTGATCCACATACCGGAGACGAGTTATTCCAATCCCTTTACCATTTTCTGAAGTTTCTTGCTCTCCAAGGCTTCTACGTGTTGTTTGAATTTGGCCACTTATTGCATCACGGAGGCACCGAAAGTGGCGGGATATAGTCTGGAGGGCAAGTGCTGTGTATGGTTTAGCTGCCCCACATCCTGCTATCACATCAAATGATGACACCACAATCTGCATCTGATGGTAATACTGTTTGTATTTCCTATCCACCTAAAAAAAAAAAAAAAAACTTGTCATTAGAACTCATAGAAAAGGAGAATCTCCAATATTAAACTGATGCATCATGAACATGGGTCACAGCCAGAAATATAAATTATGCAGGCACACTAAAATCATTTAAATATAGAAATCATTCTCATACCAAAGGAATTATAACACATAACAACAACACTATTAAGTCAGATAAGCCTGTTGCAAAACAAAAGGTGGATAGGTAAGGGACAATGCGACATGATATTCAATAAAACAAGATAGAATCAGAGAAAGCATAGATACCATTGTCATATTCAAGTTAACTTCTTTGACTATGTCTCTTTCCCTGGGCTTCAATATAGACTTAGTTATGTAACCCAAAAAATCTAGACTTTGTTAAGGTGTAATAACTCCATTTAATTTAAATAGATAACCATCTCTTGCCACTTGCTTTTGGCCCAAGTGGTAGAGGTGTGGGGCTGTGGGTAGCAAAAGAGATCCTAGGATCAAGAGGTGCTTTCCTCTAAAGACCTCTTAGGGGAGAACTTTTTTTCCTAATTAACTCTACCAATATGAATATCTCCACAACCACAAGACCAAACAAAGTATAGTGTTTAATTGAATAGATGCAGTGGCATGAGTATGAAAGATCAACAAGGCACGCACAGCAAAGGAACTGCTAATCAACCCCTTAAAGAACATACTATAACATGAACCATGACAGGTATCTACATCTTCAGCTGGAATAATCAGTTCTTTTAAGCAGGATTTAAGAGACAACTTCCCAGTAGAATCGCTTTTATCACTAGCAGCTTACTTTCCTTATACTTGCAAATAACAAATTACAAAGCCAACCATGCCCCTCAGATTTCTCCTTCAGTCAGTTTGCAAAACAAATTGAAAGATAGAGAGAAAGAAACATTCATCAAGCTGACAAAGTCAAACTGCTCATAATTCTGTCACCAGAATTCTGAAATAAGTTGAGAAAAATAGCTACATCAAAGCAGAGAAAGGTACACGATCCGTTCCATAGCCGAGACAGCAGAAAAGTAGAAGGCAGAATATATGCACTCAGGAATTGGCTTGGGAGCCTATAATGCATTGGTCTTACCTCATCCAACATGGACAAAAGCTTTGTCAACTTATTCTGCAATTCTTGTCTTTCAGCATGTGAAAGCTCGTTTGGCAAGTTATTGGTGGATTCCTGAGGGTCTGCCGGCCCATTTTTTGATTTGTTGTCACCATCAATTGAACTATTCTTTCCTTGTTCATTTGTGTTTTGATTTCTCTCTTTGTCAGGCTGCTTTAGAGCTTTTCGGACATTGACAACTTCATCAAGCAGTTGTTGTGCTGCCTTGAGGTACTTAGAATGTGGAATGGTTCTTGCAATACTTGTCATTCCATATGGAGATAAATCCCCTTTATTCGAGTCTTGATCACATCCAGAAAAACCAGGTGGCAGATATTCAACATTATTTGACTCTTCATCTCTAGAAGAGCCATTCCTGCCACCACCCTCACCCATAATTGATGGATTAGGACTCAAGAATGAAGCCAGACCTGGATTGGTATTCCTGTAGGGAATGGAGGGCATTTGGATTCCAGGTGGAATTTGAGTACCAAGGCTGAGGGATAAGCCCTGGCCTTGCAAGTTCTGTCCACTATGAAGAATGCTGGAAGGTCCACCCATCGAATGCACAACAAGCATCTCATTTCCACCGTCTCTCCATGCATTAAAATCATGCTCCCCAATTCGTGATCCACCAATATTGGACAAGATTTCTTGTTGCTGTGATGTTGAATCCGAAGCCTCTACAGACTGAATTTCAACACAGTTGTTTTGCTGCTGGGAGTTCCCAGCCAAGGCATCTGAGTATGATCCAGCATTTACATACATCATCATATTTCCAGGAAGAACCGGTGCCTCTGGATACGAACCTGGCATATATATTATTGGTGCAGCATCTCTTTGGTTATTTGAACTAGAATAATAAGTTGCCATGTCCAATAAGTATTGAGACTTTCCTGCTGGATTACTCAAGTCAAATCACAAGATCATCCGAGGAACTGAAAAAGGCCATTGGATATAACTTCTATTAACTTCAAGCATGACTCAATCCAAAAAAAAAAGTACAGAATTTGAAGTTGATATTTTAAGAGTTCACAAGTAAGTTTTACACTCTCGTTCACCAAAACAGTAGCAAAAAATCTGATAAGAATAGACACCACAAGCAGATACTAGAATCCATAATGATCAAGCATTATGAGCATAAGCCAATTTCTTGGTGGCAAACATGTTCCTGGTTATGTTGGTCAACAAGGAGCAATAATCATAACTCAATCATAAACAAACAAGGATCAAACATCACAAGATCCATTTAACTAAACAGACCATTATCATAATCAGTTTCAATGGGTTTCAGGATTCCAAATTATAAAATTCACTAAGTATAACGAGTGAGAAATTTCCAGTACAATACAATAAAAATAACATACTTATCTCAATCCAGCTCAAAAGAAACAAAAATGGATAATAACGGAGATAGAAAAATTGAAATTTTCAAAGATAACCTTTATTTGAACAAAACTCAAGAAAATTATTTAAAAACAAAAGCGGCCCAACAAGCAAAAGATAACATAAGACCAAAGCAGAAAGCCAGACAAAACCATTATCTGCAAATCCCAACAGATATGCAGTAAATATAATCACCATCCTCAACTCTTGCTCCTCTAGGCAAAGAGAGAGAGAGATGAAAAAGACATAATAATAATAAAATAAGAATAGAGCCCCCCCAAAAAAAAGAGGGAGGAGATAAAAGTCCGAGAAATTGAGCAATAAAAAATTACCTGGAAACCAGTAACAGTTGTGGGTGTTTGGGGGAACAGAAATCCTCAAAGACAACACTTGATCTGTTGATACACAAACCTGATCCCAATACAATTAAACTAACTAACAACACTTTTTCACTTCTCATTACACAAACCAAACCTATTCATTTATGCAAAAACAGCAATTACTACAACAAAGCATATATAGCAAAAGATTAAAAAAATTCCTTTCTTTTTTTTCCAAAAGAAAAGAAAAAGAAAGTGATAATTGGATGTAACAATGAATTTCCTCACTGTTGATCTTTTTCTCTCATCATATATTCTCTACCCATCATTCCATGAAAACCCCACGTGAGCATCTCTCTCTCTCTCTCGGAGAAAGAAAAAGAAAAAAATGATAACTTTCTCTTTCTTAGCTATCGTTGTGTTCCTTTTTGAAATCCTTTCCTCTTTTTTCTTTTGAGTCCTTGCTTGAAAACCCAGTTGAGGAAGAAGTGGTTGAAGCTTGACTTGTTCTTGTTTCTGTTTAATGCTATTGCTGTTATAGCTGTTGCTTTGCTTGTTCTTGTTATTGTTGTTGCAAATTCTTGGGTTCTTTCTTTCTTTCTTTCTTTGGTCGTTCAAGATTGTGTTTGGTTAAGGAGTTCAATCTCTAACTACCAGTTGGTAGACCTAAAACCCTCTCTTAAACCCCCCCCAATCCCCAAACACACCATTCCTCTCTCTCTCTCTACTTTCTCTCTCTAACGCCTGCTGTTGCTGTCTCTCTAATCCTTAAGCATGGATGGAGGGTCTGCCTTTGCTGCAATATCCACCGTATAACCCATACTCTACTCTTTTTTCTTTTATGGGTTTTTTAAGTTATTGGCCAAAAAAAAATATATATATTAGTATTTATTTATTTATTTATTGTACTTTGTTTGTTGAGTATTTATTTATTTATTAGATTTCAAACCAAAGAGAGGTGCCCATATCACTGTATTTGTCCTTTTCTTCTAACTAATGTTTTGAGCTTTTGCAGTGTTTTTAAAATCCAACGGATCAATAACTTGAATAATTGATCATTCTCCGGTTGGCTGGTTCGATCGTTTGATCAGCCTAATTTAATTAATTTAATAATAAATAATATTTTTAAAATTAAATTAGATTAATTATTTCATTTGATTAAGAATCATATTAATGATTAATTCAATCAATTTTTAAAATCTTTTTTATTTTAATATTGTAAATATATTTTTATTTTTAAAATATTTTTTTAATTTTAAAGTTATTTTAATTTTTTAAACTTTATCTAATATTAAACTAATTGAGTTGAATCAATTGAATATATCAACTGGGCAACTATCCAATTGATCAATCTATTTTAAAATATTAATAATATATAAAATTTTAAAAATTATTAAAATAATTTTAAAAATTATAAAAATATTATAAAAATAAAAAATATTTTTAAAAAATAATCCAAAACTAATCGAACTAATTAATTATTTGATTCTCAATTTATCTTATTCGCTCATCCCATATAATTTTCAAACATTGAATTTTTGCATTGGGTTCTCTATTTTGTTATTTTCTATTTTTCTCTTTTTTTTTTTAAAATTTTCTTTCTATGATGAATACTCTTACTTTTTCAAATATCACTTTTTTTTTTTTACATTTTTTATTTGATTTTAATTGGACGTTTGCATAATGATATTTTATTACTCTAATATTATTAAATCAAACCTTATTTTATTTTTATATTCTATTAGTTATAAAAGAATAATTCTCAGATTTTACTTGTTTAGCAAAATTTTAGAATACGAAAGTTCATTTCTAAAGAAGTTTTTTTCATTATAGGATAAAGTGTAAAATTAGAAAATTTTACTTTTAATTACTTTTTTAATTATGAAGAAGCAACTTATTGAGGGGACTGTAAATGCTACTTATATGTATTATACTATAATAATTTTATTTAATATTTGATATTAAAGTAATTGAGTTTATATCAATTGTTTTAATTTTAATTTTACTTCAACTTCAAATTATTGATTACACCACTCTAGAGATTGGTGTTTTTTTTTTTTTTCTTTTTTACATATCCTTACATTTGAAAACAATGGTTTATCTTGATAAAAACATTAATTTTTTTTATATATATATATGCATATAACATACATGTTTAGGTTGCAAACGGATTTATGTTTTCTAATTAGTTTAATTTATATACAATAAAGAAATGGTTATCCGTTTATTCAATTATAATTTGAATACACTTTTTTTTATATAAATCAAACGTGAATTTATTTTAGTATGTTATATCAACAAAATAATTTAAAACTTATATGAATAAACACAATTATATCTTTGTTTAAAGTATCAAAACGTAAAAATAAGGTTTGATTTATCCACCTTTATGTAATATATAGCAATTGATCTCATACTTGAATTTGAACTTAAAAGTCATTAGCTTAATAATGTATATTTTTTCAATGTTATGATATGCAACTAACAAAGATTGATAATGGTTTGGAGGTAAGTGGTAAAGCTAAAATAAATATAATACTTTTTCTAAAGGACTAAAATTCAATCAAGGGGAAAAAAGATTTATCATTTTTTATATCAACTAAGAAAAGTTTTAGAGTGTTGTTACTTTATAAACCCAAAGTTAACCTTGATGTCTTCCATGGGAGAGCCTAGGGAGTTGTTTTTTTTTTTAAAAAAAAAAATCTTAATTCAATTTTGTGAGGCTTATTATTGTTCTTATGAGTACGTTTCGATATGTTTGAACATGTCATTCATGTTCACATCCTTGGATAGCCTTGTGTTAGCATATTTAGATAAGCTTTTAGATGTAGAAGTATGTTTAAGACTATGAGTATGATTTTATACATATGTGTATGATGGTATTTTTTTTATGCCTATTTATTTAATATTTTTGGTCAATTTGATTTCATTTTGACTCAAATTCAAATTTGAAATATTTATGCTATAAAAACAATTTCAATAGCGCTAAATAGTTTTTTTTTTTTTTAAACCAATTTTTATTAGATATGTTGATGTGCACTATTCTTAATGGGATTTTTATCTCTTCTATAAAAATTTCTTCTGGGTCTTCCTTTATGGAGTTTTGTTGGTAAGGATAAATAGTTAATAAATTTTATTATCTAATTAATTTTGAACCAACTTATTTTTACATAATGTAGTATCTATTGGCTTGTTATAGCTAACAAATTTAGTGAGATTCTTAATAAATAAATAAATACATGAAAGAAACTTTATGGTGAGAATGATGACATAATTTTGGAACTAAGCAAAATTAATGTTATTACTAGTGTTGTGTATTAATTCCATATTAATATTTTAGAATTTAAAAATAATTTGATTGCAAATATTGCACAATTATTTGCGAATAAATGTATTCTTTCTTATAGTAATAATAACAATAACATTCCTTCAAATATATTATCTAAATATATAAAAGATTAAAAAGTCTAATTGCAATTTTAATTATAAATTTAACCCAAAACCTCATTTTCCCAAGCACTTGAACTGAACTCAAGTGCCATTCAAAAGACTGTTCCAATACTTGAGAAATGATGTTAGTTTCATTTTAATATTAAGGAATAAAATAAGATGAATCAAACATATATATGCATGGTATAGTCTCTACTTGTCTTAGTTGAGAAAGGCTTCAACATGTGATGCGGTGTAAGCATAAGAATATGCGAATGCTTGGTCTTCCATGGAAAAGTTCCAAATTTTCTCCAACCTTTTTCCCCATATAAGTCATAATCAAGGGTCATTTTCTTCTTGATGGTGTAAAGTAGCAAAAAAGAAAAACTGACTCATAGTCCCTGCCATTCCCATCCCATTAATTATACAATGTGAGGCAATTTGGACAATGGTGATAGGTCCAATGATTCCCTATTGTAAGGAAATTTCAATATTGTGGACCCTTTTTTACACTATCAAAGCAATTTATATTTAATTTAAATCTATAGTTTTTTTTTTTTTTATGTACATACCAAGCTTCATTGGATGACATAGTCAATGACCTGAATTAGATTTGCCTCCATCATGCTGTTATTGGATGGTGATTTAGAGGGACTTTGGTCCTTTTTCACATAGTCATCATTTAATTATTTCATATACGACATTGGCTAAAGACAATTAAATTAAATACACTAATACATATGAATGTTATTAAAAATTCAATAAAAAAATTATATGGATTAAGAGAAGATTAGATTAGTAACCCAATTGAGATTAGATAAGATAAAGTAATCTAATTAATTACAAATTATTGCAACTCCTATCTATTAAATCAAAATAAGCAATAAATCAATTTGCTAACTAGTTTAAAAATTTTGAATCAGGAAAAAATCAATTAAAACAATTTTACAATTTTTTAAAATTATTTTTAGTGACTTTGAGGTGAAAAATATTAAACAAAAAATAAAAAATTTTTAAAAAATCAAATTGAATGAAACCCACAATTAATTTTAGTCAATCAATTTAATTTAATTTTCAAAACTCTACTAAAACAAATGGTGATATTTACTTAGCCCTTCACCAAGTTATTTACTTGAGTTGAGAAGGAAATTAAATGTGCTATTTTTTTTATTTAATACATTTTCTAGAAAATTATATTACGTATAACTACTCTAGTCTCAACTATAATTCAACAATTTGGTAAACAAGTAATAAAAAAATTGATTGATTAGCTACCTAATTAAGATTAGATAAGATAATTTAGTAACTAAACACACAAGTGGGCGATCACATTGATTAGCTTAAAAGATAAAACAAAGGCAATGATTATGACTTGCAAATCTGAAATTGGTAGCAACCGGAAGCAAGTAAAAGCTTATAGCTCAAAATCAAACTCCAAAACCCAAAACCAAAAGAGAGAGAAAGTTTGGCAAAGGAAAGTTAAAAAAAAAAAAAACCCAAACAAGAAAGAAGAAACAAACAAGAAAAGCTGACTTGGATTGAATCAGAGAAATCACAGGGGAGTGAATTGAATTGAATACGTTATAAGAAAGCCATGTTTGTCATTGGGATTCGAGCAAAAGGAGGGAAACGAAATCGAATGTTATTAAAAACAGGAAGGTCTATTGGTTCCATTGAAGGGAAAGACCGAAAAGAATCACTACACCTTCAAATGTGATTAAAATTAAAAAAAAAAAAAAAAACTGACATGGCTTGATTTTTTACTGTTTTTAGAATTTAAAATAAAAAATTACAATAATACCAAACTCATTATGATTTTTATTTTTAAAAATTTTATTAATAAATATAAAAATAAAAACAATATTTTTATTAATAAATATAACAATAAAAAACAATATTTTCAAAAATATTTTCTAGCTCTTTGTTACATTTTAAAATAAAAAATAAAAATCATGATGATACTAACACTATTTTTTTTATCATTATTCGTGTTTTATAAAGTAAAATATTATAATTTCAATAATCTCGATTATTTCAAAATAGTTGCAGTGCAATTCTTAAATTATATATATATATATATGAAAAGTGTGTTATATATTAGAGTAAATTGGATAATTCTTTTTATGTGGTATTAGAACTTTTCTAACTAAAAATTCAAATTTTTGGATCATATAATTAAGATGTTGTTCCATAACTTTTCATAATAATGGAAGGTCTGCTTAAAGATGTTTTACCTCGTAGTATGATATATGAAATGCTTTTATTGTTTTTTGAAAAAAAATTAAGGCTGATTTGACATTTATGTTTTTTTAAAAAAGATTCAATTTTAATTATATGTGATATTAGAAGTGACGAATGAATTAGATCAAACAAGTTTCAATTAAATCAATTTAAAGTCTAATTATTTTCAAGTCTTTTGAATTCGGATATATTTTTTAAAAGAGTCAAGGTTAAGTCACTTCAAATTTCATATTTCATATTGAATAAAATCAAATTAGATATAAAAAAATAAAGATTACTTTTTAATTATTTTTAAATTTTATATATGATCAAATTAGCGTATTAAAATTTTTTATTATTTTAAATAAAAAATATTTTTTAAATATTTTTTAAAAATTTTAAAATTTTAATTTTTTATCTAAGTCAATTTGAGTTTTTTCATATATTAGGTCATTCAGTATTTTTTAGGTTGATTCACACCTAGGCAATTGTGATTCATAATGAGTTTTTTGAATCACTTTTTTTTCACATAAATTTAGATTAAATTTTGATCAAATCATAAATTAATAACTTAAAATGGTACATTTTTTTCCCTTAAGTTAGGTCCTTTTAGTAGGAATAGTAAAAGTAATGTTTTTAGAAAATGGTTTAATTGATTAACTAGTTGTTGGGAGTTTTCAAACTCTGAATTCAAATGCATTGACAGTATGGCATTTTTATTAGTTATGTCTCTCGCTCTTTCTTTTGCCTTGTCTCCTTCTTGCTCTCTCATTAGGTCCCATATCAACCTAATTTTTATAAGACCATTCACTTATTTTTATTAGAAATTGACATTTTTTTTGGATCTAATTTTAATAATTTTTATTATTCTCTCAATCCTATAAAAATAATCCACTATTCCTTTTTTTTGTTGCCCCATAAAAATAGTCCACTTTCTTTTTTAACTTGTGTTAAATTATTTAGTTACTATTATATCCTTATTTATTTTATTGTAATCAACTACTTAAAAAACTAGAATAATTATCTAATTATTCTTAAAACATTAAATATGCTTGTTTATCTATTATGGAGTGATTAATTTCAAAAAAAATACTTTCAAATTTATTAAGGAGTGATTCATTTCAAAAAATACTTCATTAATATTCATGTTTATCTATTTAATGATAATATGAAGTATATTGATAAAATACACATAAAATTAACTAATTTAACAACGTAAATAATATTTTCTTAATTTGTGTGTAAAAAGAAAATGAACTATCTTTGTGGGATAGAGAGAGTAACAACTAAAAATATTAATTTTGGATTTGAGATTAATTTTCTTTTAGTATTTTCTCATGATCTATATCCAATTCTTTGTGTGTGGTTTTTTGTACTTGATATGGAAGGTGAAGTTTGAAAAATTTCTAGTTTAGCCTACTTGAAGATCAAGAAATTTTACAAGCAATCTCGTTATTCAAGGTGCGTATTTGTTCAACCACCAATTCTTGACTTGGCTCTATTTACCAACAGCTCAAATGATAGATGGATTCATTTATCTTCAAATAGTTTGTATGTATATATTTTTCACACTTTTTCTACCCACTAATTGAGTGTTATATTAACTTATTTATTCTATTTTTTTTTCTATTTCTCAAATTATTTGGTCTAATAAATTTATTATGGAATTTAGAAATTTTAGACTTTGGCTTAATCTTTTTCTTTGTAATCCATCTATTATACTTTTATGATTATAAATGAAATTTTCATTGTGATTAAAAAAAA
>CATIWR010433579.1:0-25022 GCA_949677035.1 Omphalea diandra | reverse complement strand
TCATCATCAAGAGCCTCATCAATAGATTTTGGTTCAAGTTGAGAAATAAAAGCAAGATTGTTATCTAAAAGATTAAGTTTAGATCTAGTGCTTACACCCTTAGAGGTATCACTAATTATCAAATCTTTGGGGTGATCCTTGGAGAATCTCCAATCCTTGGGTAGACCTTGATTTTGCTCAACTTCTTATTGATGTTGTGGTTCCTCATCTACTCTTGATGATTCATCTTCTTCCTTATCTTTATCCTATTTTCTTGTAGTGTCTTCCAATTCCAATTCTTCAAGATTACCTACAAGATCATCAATAAAAATACCTTTCCCAAGATCAAGTTTACTAGATTAATCAAAAACAATATTCATAGACTCTTCAACTACCATTGAACTCTTGTTAAAGACTTTATAAGCCTTGCTAGAGGTGGAATAGCCTAAGAATATATCTTCATTGGTCTTGGAATCAAATTTCCCAAGATTATTCTTGGTATTCAATATATAACACTTGCATCCAAATACTCTTAGGTATGAGATCTTAGGTTTTCTACCATTTCATATCTCATAAGATGTTTTATTGAGAATGAGTCTTTTAAAAACTCTATTTTCAATATAATACGAAGTATTAATGGCTTCGACCTAAAAGTCATTCGGTAAAGAATACTCATTGAGCATGGTTTTAGCCATTTTTACTAGTGTTCTATTTTTACTTTCTACAACACCATTTTGTTGTGGTGTTCTAGGAGTTGAAAAGTTGTGAAAAACTTCATTCTCCAAACAATAAGTTTCAAAGTCTCATTTTGAAATTCCTTTCGATGGTTACTTCTAATAGAAGAAATGAAGTAACTCTTTTCATTGTGAATTCTTTTTGCAAAACTTTTGAAAGCATCAAAAGAATCATTCTTATGAGCTAAAAAGAACACCTAAGTAAACCTAGAGTAATCATTAACTAGGATGCATAATGTTTTCCACCTAAGCTAGCACTTTTAATAGGTCCTATTAAGTCCATATGAATTAGTTGAAAGGGTTTAGATGAATTTACAACATTTTTAGCTTTGTAGGAGGCTCGATGTTGCTTCCCTCTTTTGGCAAGGACCACATGTCTTGTCTTTAATGCAGTTTAGCTTGGGAAGGCCTTCCACTAGCTTTCCTTTTGATAGGCTTTGTAGTAGATCCATACTTGCGTGTTCAAGCCTTCTATACCATAATCAAGCGTCATTACTAAAAGACATAAGACACTTGAAAGATTGGTTAGCCAAATTGTCTAAGTCAATTGAGTAGGTATTGCCTTTCCTTTCACCCTTAAAAACAACCTTATTGTTCACCAATGTGGTGACTCAACATTCTCTAAGATCGAAGGTGACTTTATTACCTGTCACACAATTGACTTACACTCAATAAATTATGTTGTAAGCCATTAACTAATAAAACATCATCAATCAAGAACAACCATTGTTACCAGTAGTTTCAATGCCAATTATCTTACCCTTGGCATTGTTACCAAATGTGACATTTCCACTTTTTTTTTTCTTTCAATGCTATGAATAGCTTCTTATTACTCGTCATATGCTTAAAGCATCCACTATCCACATGCCACTTGTTTGATTTATTGGTGGCCACCATAAATCCCTACACAATGCAAGAAAATCACTTTTTCTTATGTACCTATGCATACTTGGGTCTTAGGAGGTTAGGAGTTGAAAGGTCTTCTAATTTGAGGTGAGCCTTCCTAATATAACAATGAATATTAATATGCCCAAATTTCTTGTAATAGTGACATTGGAGTTTAGACTTGAGAGTCTTTCTCCTATGCACAACCTTAGTATAAGTAGAAAGCCTTCTCATACTTTGGTTATGTAAGTGCATGCAAGTGCATGAATGATGAGAAGTAGTGGAGAATTGTTTATGTTTATGTGTGTAAGCATACTTCTTGTTATACATGTAAGCATGATTGACCTTCATTGAAATAGGCCTTGAGCCATTTTGTGCTTTCCCTTTGCCTTTAGGCATTGGGAATTTAGTGCTTGGAGTACTTTTCTTCCTAATGACCTTAACATTTGAGGTTTGAGGTGTTGTTGGTTTAACAAATGTAGTATGTGATGATGTGGATGAGGAGGCTCCATTGAAACCTAAACCATATCTAATTAAGGGTGGCCTTTGTGATACTATTAGGGTATCCAAGACTTCCTTTCCCTTATGATATTTAGAGATAAAACTTCTAAGCTCAATGATTTCTCCTTTTAGGGATTCATTCTCTTTTCTCAATAAAGTCAATGATGAAGATAATTTAGAAAGATTTTCCATAGATTTTTTAAGTTCTTCATTTGAAGTCCTCAATTCACTTATAAGGTCACTAAGGAATTTGTAATCATCATCTAGTTTTGAGCATTTTCTCTTATAAGATTTCATTTGTGACTTATACTTATCTCATTTCATAGTAAGAGCTTCTAGTAGCTCTTCATATACACCATCTAAATTATCATAATCTGAATGAGAATAAGATGAAGAGCTTACCTCATTAGGAGAGTATTCTTAAGCCATGAAGCATATGTTGACAATCTCCTCATCCTCTTCATCCTCACTTGTGCTATCATCCTAAGTGGCCTTGAAGCTTTTTCTCTTCTCTTTGTCCCCTTTCTTCTTCTTCTTTAGCTTGGGACAATCATACTTGATGTGGCATTGCTTACTACACTCATAACTAGTGACTTTATTTGATATCTCTTTAGCATTAGGAATAGTTTTCTTGAAGTTTCTTCTTTCTTTTCTTCTTCTAAAGAGCTCCCTAGTCCTCTTAGAGAGCATTGCTAGCTCTTCTTTCTCCTTGTCACTTTCTTCTTCACTTGAACTAACCTCCACTTCCTTCTCCTTATAAGTGGACTTGAGTGCCAAGGTTTTCTTCTCATGTTTTTCAGATTTTTCTCCTTAGCCCCTCATTTTCTTCATCTCCTCATCTTTCTTTAGGGCTAACTCATAAGTTAAGAGTTTGCTTATTAAGACATTAGTTTGCACCTTCCCTGTTTCTGGATTGGATTCTTAAATATTGCACACTCTAGCACCAAACTTCAAGAGGCAGACTTTAAAATTTTGGACTTTACCTCATGATTTGTGAGAATCCTGCCAAACTTTTTCATGTTGTTGATGATTGCTAGGAGTCTATTGGTCATATCGGTGATGCTCTCATAATGAACAACTCCCACTCCATCACATGCATCTCTAGCCGGCTGGATTTCACCATTTGTGATAGTTTTGCAATGCTTTCTATATCCCATAGGCTGTTTAGCAATGTTGTACTCTTTCAATCTCTTCTCTTGAGAGAGAGCTTAGAAGAATTGCTATGGCTCTCTTGTTCTTGCCATTTGATCTTCTATATGCTTCAACCAACTCTTTTCTTAGAATGAATTCTTCACTTCCATCCATAACTTTGGTGGGTGTCTTCCATTCTTTAACTACAACATCACAAAGATCCATCACATCTGTATCAAGATAGATCTCCATCCTATAATTCCAATGAGTATAGTCAGCTCCATCAAAGTAAGGCTTGAGGTGTGAGTGCATTCCTTCTTGTACCATGATCTTTGCTCACCCAATTAAGGTTTATTTATGAAACTTGGCTCTGATACCACTTGTTGGCCTAGGGCACCAAGAAAGGGAGGTTGAATTGATGTTCAATTAAAAATTAAAATGAAGGATAAGGTGGTTAAGAAGTTGAGTAGAAGAACAGAGAAATTGACAAAAGTGTTTATAGTGGTTCGAGTGTTAACTAACCCTATGTCCACTCCCCAATTCTTTATAATTGGGTATTTCACTTAACTCAAATGGTGTTTCCAAGCTCACACCAAACTTTTACAACTTGTGTTTTCTAGGCTCACATAAAAACCTCTTACAAGTGTTTTCAAGGCTCACACTTAAAACCTCTTACAAGTGTTTTTAAGGCCCACATTAAAACTTCTCACAAGTGTTTTCAAGGCTCACACTAAAACCTCTTACAATGGTGTTTATTGCTCACACTAAATAATCACTTAAAGCATAAAGAAGAATTGAAATAATGAGTAGCAAATTTGCAAGAGTTTGGTTACAAATTAATGAATTCTCTTGCATTTACATATGTTTGGTGGAGTATTTATAACCTATATCCATCAAAGAGATGCTAGGCTAAAACTATGAATAAATCTCAAAGATGTGTTAGGCAGATTCAACATTAAATGCTTGTTAGGCTAAAATCGAGGTCACTACTAACTTTTTGCGGTCATGAATTTCCAATTTTGACTGAAAATCTCATTTGTGTCTAATGGCTACTCCACGTGTCGGCTTTCTGCTGGTCATCCAGGAAAATGTAGTTGTTTTGTTCTAACCACTCTCAAAAGTTACGGTCGCGAGATATAAATGCCTTAGGCGCAACTAAGACCGTGAATTCCTCTGCTTAAAGAGCAAACTTCAACTGCTTGAGTTGCGGTTGCAAACAAACATTAGCCCTCATGATTTTTTTTATCTTCAATGGACACTTGGGACACTTGGCAAGCTGTAGTTATGGCTTTGGTTCCATCCTTTGTCAATATGAAATTCGCGGTAGCACCTATAGTGTGACACACACCGCGAATTCGTCTGTGACTATGGCTTTGTCAACTTTGTGTGTGTCACAATAGCGGAGCTATTCACAAATTCCTCTAGCTTAGGTTCATCCTTCCTTATGACTTATTTGCGGTCGCGATTTGCAATACACTCACCGCAAATTAGTGAACTTTACAAGGTTGGAGATTTTGGACTCCATCCAACTTCCAATGATAAAAACTAACTTATAATTTACAAAATAACACTTAATGAAGGCATTAAAATTGATCAATCTCTATTGTCAAGATCAAAAGAGGTTCATGACTTAGATTAAATCAACCTAGTCTAAGAGGATGAATATACATTAGAGTATAAACCTAAGACAACAACCAAAGCTTAAGTATTGGTTGATTTCATCTCAAAATGCAATTTTCCCATCTCCTATGAGAAGGAAAAGGTCAGGTATCATACTTATTATTGACGATCCTAATCTAGTATTTGAATGAAACATGTTTATAGATAAAGCATTAGGTGTAGACCATAAGGGAGTTCAAAATATTCTTAAAGGTTATTAAGCACTTAGATTTAGATAAGTACTTCACTTGAAATTTCCCACTATAAGTAATATAGCAAAGTATGAAACTTTTATCCATCAATGGCTTTCAATTGCTAATACCCTATAAATTAATTTGCTTAGCTAGTGATGAGTCAATGTTAAGGCACCCATTAGGCTAGGAACTATCATAATACATTATTATATGTTGCTAGGTTTGATTATGTCTCTAAGGAGAAAAGGAGTAAAGTTGTCTTTATAATAGATTCATGAACTAAAAATGTCATGCATTTAACAAGTTAGTTATTACAATATCAAGTAGATTCTCAGTAAAATTTTCATTAAGGTGTTGGAGGCTTATTTAGTTACTCAAACAATATGGTGGTAAAAGTAAATAAAAAACCTAGCTAGATGGAGCCAATCAAATGATAGTTGCAAAATGATGTTCTTCTTAGAGATAAAAAAAAAGGCAATGAGAACCATGGTTTACAATTTGCATTTTATTTTATTATAGGATAAACTTTATGTTTAGATGAGAAAGAGGCAGATTATGTCTTTAAGGAAGTTCACCATAAATTTTATGGCATGCATATAAGGGGAAAAGACATTAACAAAAGCTAGTGTGACAAGGATATTACTGGCCAACCATAAAGATGGATGTTATCACCGTTGTTAAGAGATGTCCAACCTATCAAAACTTTAGCAATGCAAAGCATATACAAATTATAAAACAAATATCCTTAGATAATCCTTAGTGCTTTTTCATAACATGGAATGGATATTATGAGGCCTTTTCCATTAGCCTTTTAGTAAAGGAAGTTTTGCTCATTCCATTGAATGATTCGCTAAATGGGTAGAAGTAATGCCTTTGAGAACTTCATATGGAAAGAAATAATATATGGATATGGCATACCAAAATCCTTTATTTCTGATAATTGAAAGCAATTTGATAATGCATTAAAAAGGAAGCTTCGTGTAAATATCTACATCAAATACAAATTCTCTCAATAGCTCACCCTTAAATAAATGGCCATTAAACAACCATAGAAGTCAAAGGAAACTTGGATGGAAGAATTTCACCATATAGTTTTAGCATATATTACTGAACCTCATATCTCGATGGGGAAGACACCTTTAGTTTAGCCTTTGGTTCTGAAGTGGTAGTCCTAATGGAGATAAGAGCACCAAGCGTCAAAGTGCAATGTTATAAGGAGTAGTCAAATAAGGAGGGACCCAAAGTGAATACAATGTTAATAGAAGAACTCAAAGAGCAAGTAGCTTTATAAGTTATAACATCTCAATAAAGAGAAGCTTAAAATTTTAACAAGTTTAAAGTAAGAGGTCGGGTAGCTAAGAAGCTAAATGCAACTAGAAAAAAAGAAGGCCAAGTCAAGTTAACACCCATTTGATCCTTATCAAATTGTTGATCTATTATGTAAAGTCCCTTATTAACATATTAAAATCCTCAATTTAGAGGTAGGATGATTAACAATTATATGAAATCCCTTAAAAAGATGATTAACATATTAAAATCCTTAATTTAGAGGTAGGTGAGTCTTTTAAAGGGATGATTAACCATTATGTGAAGTCCCACAAAGAGATTATTAACATATTAAAGTCTTTAATTAATTTAGAGGAACGTAAAGTCCCTTAAAGGGATGATTAACCGTTGTGTGAAATCCATTAAAGTAATGATTAACATATCAAGGTCCTTAACTTAAAGGCAAGTGAAGTCCCTTAAAGAGATGTATAACCATTAAGCAAGGTCTCTCAAAAGGATGATGAACTAACTAAAAGGAAAAAGTAGCCTCAAATAGAAAGTTTAGCACTTGAATAAATTTTTCATAAATAGGTTGGTAATATTAAGGCAAATACAAAGTATTTAAGGAAGTTAATCTCACAACATTAAACTAATAGATAATAGTTGGATTTTATGCTTAATTTCCTAAGTTTTGTTAAACATTTATTGTCATTCATTGCATAATTTAAAAATAAAACACAAAAGGAAAAGTATTAGGAGAAGAATTAAACATTCATTTATTAAGAACATTGTTTATACAAGCTTTAAAAATCAAAATACAAAGATTGATCTTCTAAAGATCATATGAAAAATAAACAAACTTGACTTATGTTCTAGGGGGTGTTGGATTGAGGTTGATCTATTGTATGCCATAAGGGGACACTTATGGAGATAGAATGGTGAGGGGCATTAGTTTGTGATGTGACCTACTTCCTCATAGGCATGACATGAATGTAGATGCTCCACATCATAAAAAGCCTTATTATAGAAGCTGACATAATACGAAATCTTTATTTCAGTAAGTATTCTTTACATCTTGGCAGAGTCATATAACTCCTATATGATATTATCTCACAAGTTTTCCCTTTCTGCTATGACCTCCTTTCTTCTTTTATTTCTCTCTTCCATAACCTTTTAGGCCTCTAGTTTGACCTTATAGTCTTCCTCTTGAGCTTTGCAGTTTTTAACTATTAAAGTTCCTAATTCGCCCTTTTTCTTCTAAAGAGTTTCTAGTCTACCCTTAAGAAATTGCTTCTTATAATCAATCTCCTTATTTGAATTCTCAACTAGAGATCTTAGTTCATTATTCATTTTTTTTAAGGCCTTATAAAGTTTTTTTTTTTTTTAATCTTTGAACTTGGAGTTCAAGGAATCAAGAGTTATATCATTTCTTATGCACTTATTCTCTAACTTGTTCATCTTCACCTGAACCTTCATCTTTGGAAAATTTGGGTTTTTTTAGCTTAAGCAAACTTATGAGCTTTGTCCTCTAACTTTGTAGGGTTGCTTTGCAGTCATTATGATTTAGGCATATGTCATCATATTTGCTCTTAATATTATGAAAGCAATGAGGTAGTTTATTATCTACCATGGCTTTTTACACAACAAAAATTTATAAATAATTTTTGTTTATCACATCTCTAAAGTAAATTACATAATGAATATGGTAACAAATTTGGAAGCTCACCTTAAGATACCATGTGATGGATTTGTCAAAATGTTTATAATTAGGAAGACTTTGGATATCTTTATGATTTTAATGTGATTATAGGTCTTTATTACATTTTAAGTGTCCAAAAAGGCTATAGTCTGAGACCATCAAAGATATAATGCCTCTTGAAATATTTGATACACCATTTTAAAGGACACATTATTATGAGGCATTTTGAAGAATTAGAAAGGTTGCTAGCTCTTGACACATTCCTTTACTTCCTTATTAGCTCTTTTACCTTCACTTATTTTGACATTTAGATGTTTTACCTCTGTTTTTCATGAGTCTATCAACGAATCCCATTATCACTTACTTAGTAAAGGGGTTAAGAAGCAATGGTACAATGGCTTTTAAAAGTCATCCATGGTCTTACTCAAGCATTTATTAAAAGTCTTTCCTTTATATGCCTTATTAGCTAGCCACTTTTAAGAAGTAAAGGCCATGTTGTTAGATCCTTCTTCATTAATAAAGGTTGACAAAAGAAGCAAATCTCTTAGGGTAGAAAAGGGACAATTACTATAGCCTCCCTAATATCAAACACTTTAGGTTATATGGTCTCTTCATTCTTCTCTTGGAGCTAGATTTATATTAAGGGCATTACTTTAACCATATCATCACCTTCAATTTCATTGATAATAGTAAAAAGGGCTTCAATTGCCTATCCATATCCCACTTGCAAGTATACATAACTTGCCATCACAAGGATGGTGAATAGGGAGATGGCTCATCTGAACTTTTTGCCATTGTTTGAGCTTCAATATCTCCTAATGAGATGCTAAAGTTAAATTTTTATTTTAAGCTTATGGCTGCAAAACAAATAAGGCAAAAACCATGTTATGATTATTACACCATATAAAAAATCATGATAGTGCATAAAAAACTCATTAGCCTCTCTTAATTTTTTTACAATAAACATACTTTATGTGAGTGCCTCAATTTCAAAGTTGCACTGGAACTAGTGGAATCTTACATGTGATTCCTACTTTTAATTAATCAATAGGGGATCGAGAGGATGAAGGTCATACATTGGTGCAACCCAAAGTAATCACACATATCTCAAATCATTAGGGGATTCTTAATAAGGCCTCTTAAAAGTTAGAAGCCATTTTCCTAAGTTTTGGTTGGTCAATAGGGGACCATATTAGGACAAATACATTGCTACTATCACTAATCATTATGGAGTCACCACCCAAGTATGGTTGGGACAAGAATCTAGGCAAGAACACATATTAAAACTATCTAAGTCATTTAGAAGGCCTCAATCTTTCTTTGCCCCATCAGAGATGAGGTTTGAAAATTAAGTACGATATGAAGAAGAGGTTAGGCACTCCCACACCACTCGGATTTAGGGATACGACTTTCAAGCATCTTTGGTGCATAATTGCCATTTTAATCTTGTTATTAATTAATCTGATTAGCAATCCTAAAAGCATTCATCTAATGCATCATATCAAGCATATTATTTTCAAGGCATTACAAATATGCACCAAGAAAGTGGGGGTACAATCATATCTCAAGTAGGGTGGTCATGCATAGTTTTTTTAAAAAATAAACATGCAAAATAGAGGAAACATACATATCAATCTATAAGAGAGAAAACAAACAAGCTATTGTCTCACCATGAAAACAAAACATAATAAAAACATGGATAACCTAAGGAGTAGGATGTATCTATGATGGTGATTATACAAATCTATCTCGAAGTTAAGGGACCTAGCATGCTTTTATGTCCAAATCCACATATCCATACTTCCATTATTAATCAAATCAAGTCTGAGCACACGTAAAATCAATAATAATAAGCAAAAAGGAAACTCATAAAGATGATGAATAGGGCATGATCATATAATATTAAGATGAGATGCAAATGCACTTAAAGGATAGTAAAGACTTTGGGTTAGGGACTGAAACACCAATTTAGGGTCCTTGGATTATTGGATCCTCCCCCATTAATGCTCCAAAGGAGGTTGAACATCCCAAAGGTATCATTAGTTATAAATGAAGCTAAGATACCAAAATGAAAGAAAGTGAGGGTTATAAGGCTAAGGATACATTACACCACACCTAATATGAAATTAAATGAAGAATAAGGGTTATAGAGCATTGGGCTCTCTCCTCGCCATTCTTTAAATCAACACTAAAAAAAATAAAAGAGAATAAGGTGATCAAGCTAAAAAATTAGTCAACTCCTTTTGATGGTAATGACAAAACTTATAAGCAAAAAAAATTATTTATAAACATCTTATAGAGTCATAGAGGTCATTGGGAATGCAAATTTCTTATTCTAATTATGTTTCTAGTAAGGTAAACATAAACACAAAAAAGATGAAGAAGAAAAACATAAAAGAAGATAAGACTAAACTTTATTAAAATATAAATATAAACCTTTTTCTTTGATCCTTGCTCCATCAGATGAGAGAATAGGGATCATAGGTATGAAAACTTAACCCCATTCAGTGGCTAGAGCTCACAAAGGAACACATAACCAAAAGAAGATTGATGAGAAAGAAAATAAGAAAACAAGTTGCTCTTCAATCAAAATGAGTAAAAAATGAGAAAACATGTTGCTCCTTAGTCAAAATGAGTTATGCAAACTAACCGGTGGTCTATATGGCCCAGTCAATGGTCTACACAAACCACAAATAGGTCTGCACATACTATTAAGACTTGGTTTTCATAAAATGAATATAAGAATAATAGGGAAAAAAAAAGAAGAAGAAGAAGGAGAAATTTAAAGACCTATGATGCTTCTTTAGTGTGCCTTATCCTCAAAGGCACTAGGGTTTGAATAATCCTTTAAAATGTAAAAGATGGATGGAAATTTAGGTTTTTAGGCTTAGATTCTGCCTTGGATCTTTTAATTAAGGGTTTAAGAGTTAGTATTTCTTTTTTTAAGTGAGTTAAGTAACAAATTTGGCAAAGTAACACTAGGTTTAAAAGGCTTCCTTCGTTTTCTCTCAAGGAAAGGGTATTTATAAAGAGGGAGTGATTACACCTAACCTAAAATGGCTTAGGTTGCATCTAATACTCAATTTTCAATAGATAAGATCAAATAAGGTTCTAGAATTAGGGTTTCTAATTTATATGTACAACAAAGAAGTGGGTTGTATAGACTTAAGGTTAGTTGTACAATCAAGTGGTAATCAATAATCAACTATTCTAAACTCTTCCTTCTGTTAGGGTTGGAAACTTTGTTGTACGCTTATGTTAGGTATGGTATTTGTATGGTGTTTTACCTAAGGTTCCTCTTAAGCCTTATTCCTTTCTCTTCTAATCTTTCTCCTACACCTTTGGGGATTGATTCTATTAGTTCTCATCATTGGGCTTGCATCTTAAAGCCTAAAATATAATGCTCACAATTTGTTGCCTACTTTGTAGGGCTTAGAAAACTATATTTGACAAATAATCATTGAACAAAACACAGTAAAGCATTGCTAGAATGTAAATATCAAAAAGGATACAACTTCTTTAGCATATCCTCAAGCACGTTCTAAAGTTCTTAAATGTCTTAACAACTTTCTAGCAAGTACTAAGCTTCTTCTATCAGTTTTCTAGCAGGAACAATGTCGATTGTTCATCTTTAGTAGCTTTTAAGTAGGTATTAGGTGTTTTTACACCTTTCTATCAAGTCTTAAGTTTCTTCTAACAGCTTTCTAGTAGATACCGGGGATGATTGTTCATATCCAATAGCTTTCAAACAGGTATTAGGTGGCTTTGCAGATGTCTAACAGGTGCTAAGTTTCTTTTGACAAGTTTTTAGTAGGTACTAAGTTTTTTTTGGCAACTTTCTAATAGATAACAGGATTGATTGTTCATCTCTCAAAGTTCTCAAGCAAGTATTGGGTGTCTTAATAGATTTCTAATAGGTAATAAGTTTCTTCTAGCAGAGCTTTCTATTAAGTACTGAACAAAGTTTCATGTTATGTCAACTATTCTAGAATGAAAGGTTTGGTAGTTCTTTTGGCATCCACCGGTGAAGATTTTATGTCATAACAACCCTTTTAGTGTTTTTTGAGAGAAAAATCTACATCTTAGATAGTCATTTAGTGCAAAGTTGATTCAAGCAACCCTTTTAGCATCCATTAAGGGTGAATTTGTATTTATACAATTATTTAGATTAAAGTTGGCTCAAGAATCCTTCTAGTCGTGACTAGGGATAAGCCTTCTTTTTGAATAATTATTTTGTCTTGAACTCTTTTGAAAGCCCTTCTAGCTTTCACTAGGATGGATTTTAATAAGTAAGAGGATTATTTTATAATTTTGTAGAGATTCAAACTTAAATAGAGTTTTTAGGTTCAGGGGTATTTTTATCATTTCATTAGATATCTCTCCATTTTTCCTTCCATAAATATTTTATTTTATGGTATGTATAAACATCAATCTTGTCTCTACAGATAATTTATTTAATGGCGCAAAGTGCCAATGTAATTTTGGATAGCAAATTGGCATTAGTTATCTATACATACAAGGCTTGTCTATATAGATGACCACTAACATATAAGGGCTATAGTCGACCCTACCTCTCATTTGTGTTATTCCTTTTTATCTCTTTTCTTTCTCTTACTAAAATCCTCTAGACTTTAGAACTTTTAGGTTTCCCTTTACATGAATTTATTATGGATCACTTTGATGACACATTGTTTAATGTCCTATCGACTTCCTTGAGGGGGATGATGTTATCTATGATGCATTGGGGGGTTTTGAAGGCCATTTGGGGTGGAATGTCAGCCCTTGCGCGTGTCTTGCCTAAGACATGTCCAAAGGGGCTTGACTGGGTTAGGATACAGTAGTTGTGTATGACATCTACTCCCATTTGACCGGTGCAGCTATTGCTGCGGTAGGTCCTGCTTTTCTATCTATCTATTTATTATTTTTTTTTCTTTTTTTCTTTTTTCCTCTTTCAACACTTTCTAACTTTTAAGCACGATCACAAAATTCTATTTTGTTTGCAAACACTAGACTAGTTTCCAAAAATTAAACTAGACTGTACTAAACTTACCTTTAGAATTTTTGAAATTTATTTATCAATTGCTCATTAGCCAATTGCTTCGATTTGCATGCTCTTGTTATTTTTAGGTTGTTATTGAGGCCTGACAATTTTATTTATGCATTCATGCCAAAATTTTGACAGATTTTGTTAAACCTTGCAAATTTTATGAATTTTAGGTTAATTGTGACTATACTTTGCCAGGTTTGTGAACAATTTTATTTTTCATAATTTTGCACGAAATTTTGCTAATTATTGGTTGTGATGGTTGTGAATTAGATAATTGTGTTCTGGGCGTTTATTGTAGCCAAAGTTTGATTTTTTTTCACCATTTCGAGTTCTATTGTGTTTTTGATATAGTTGAATATAAAACATGAATATTCTCCTTTTACAAAAACTTGAGTGCAATTTGCGTACCTGGAACTTGTGATTTTTTTAATTATTTTCTTATTGGTTTGAATTGCTTCATTTTTTAATGTCTTCCTTGGCTTGTATACAAAATCACAATTTTTTACATTTCACACACTCCTATGTATGGAATATGCAAAGAATTATAAAAAAAATGATTAACTTTGTATGTGTAATGTGTACCTCTGTGTTATCTTGATTTTTAACTTTTTTGCTATTCGTTTGATTTTTGTCCTTTATATATTCATTTCTGACTATTTTTTCTTTTATTCCTATCATGTAATCTTAATTTTACTTATTTATTTTCAGGGTGATGTCTCCTTTAGCGAGGAAAGTAAGACCATCACTAATTGGTATATGGTTCTGACGGTTGCCTCAACATGTGATTTGCAACTTGAGAAGACTAAGCTCTTGCCTTTTTTGCAGACACTTCCAAATAAGCCTTTAGGGAGTAATGGATGGACATCACACCTTCCACCTATCATAGATCGAGGAGTTTACCTTTACCCACGTGACTTCACCTTAATCACCGAGAACAGGTTCTTAAGGGTCTTGCTGCCCACTGATGCAAGAGTTCACCATCCGATCCTATAAAGAGTTATATGTGCCACCTTATTAGGTCTGTCTTAGCACTTAGGGGAATACTACCTTTAAAAGCTTTAACCTTAAGAGGAAGGATCCAAATGCGACCAATGATAATCCTTAAGAGGTTATCGACTAGTTGGCCCATTGTTTTGTCTTATATAATCTCACAGGAACTCTATTTTCCAACCTCGGAGACATAACAAAGAGTTGCCTCCTCCCAGCCTTTAAGGACCTCAAGTTAGTTTGGTACTTTAATTGGGGCTCTACGCACTAGCTCACTATATCGATATCTAGATCAATGATGTCGTAGGTTGTCGTATATGAATGTGGCCTGACGAGTACTAAACGTAATTAGCATACTATAACTTTTTTCTTCCTTATTTTCCTTATCTTTTATTTGACTGATGGCATGTCTTTGATAGGCTTGGGCTATCGAGTTAGGGCTGCTAGTAGCCAACAACCCTCTAGAGAATATAAAGGGTTGTTATCCTTAGTTCACAAGGTAGAGCTTCACACACCATAAGGAGTCGTTAGTAAGGGTCAAACACAACCACCTAAACAAAATGACCATGATTCAAGAGTGTTTGATCTATAAAAATATAAATTAATTGTCAGTTTCATATTATTTGTGAATCAAGTTGAATATTGGTTGTGATGCATTTTATTACTTTACTTTTTTTGCAATTTTGTCAAGATTGGAGGGGCTAAATGATATGTGGCATTTAAAGGTGATTAAGGCTAAAAAATGCTCTTATGGGTGACAATTACTCCATCTGGGAGTGGAACCTCAAAAAGAAAGTGTTGTTTATGGCAAGAGGGACTAAACGTCCAACCTATGCCTCAACGTTCACCCTCTAATATGTTATGGGCATTAGATTGGAAGGGAACTGAGTACTAGTAGGCTCTAGTATTAAGACTTAGGGAACAACTAATGACAAGTGACATGGGATACCGAGCTTAGACGGTTAAGGCTTTGATAGGGATGATCCTAGTGGATCAAGTGATCATTTGAGTATTCTGGCATCATGAGGCCCATGTAAAGATGGTATTGCATTATAATGTTCAGGGCATGATAGGCCACTCAAATACGAAGCCTATAGAGCTCACTCCTTCAATTAAGGACCAAAAGTAAGCCCTTATTGCTAAGGCTTATGGGCTAGATCCTATCATGGTAGAGGGAGCTAAACTTTTTCCTCAATAGCCTAGTGAAGATGTATGTGGCTTCACTAATTGGGTCCATAGTGGTCCTAGACATTACTCGATCGACGAGTACATTCTAGCCAACTGGCAAGTATTATTCCTTTCCCATTTTCATTTTCATTAGTTCTTGCATTTATTATCTTTGTTTCTTTCCTACATATTCTCCTTGTCTAAGCTGAGGCCATGTTTGACCTCATAGTTGTACTAAAAGGACTATTTTATAGCAAACTCATAAGGTCCAAGTTAGTATAAATGCAGTTATGTATGTATGATCATGTTTATGTCTGTGTGCGCATTTGTAATATAACCATCCTAACCCTTATGTGTATTACAAGAGGTGGTCCATCACTAGGCCTAAGAGCTTTAGAAGACATGAAACTAACTATTAGAGCTTCAAGAACTAATGGAGTAGATAGAGCAGGGAGCACACATCGAGTCAAAGATCTACGTGGGATCCTTAGAGAAGAAGGAAAAGGATGATTAAGCCAACCATAATTGCCACACCTTGTTTAAGATCTAGAATTTCTTTTTCTTCTTTTTATTATTAGAACATCTTAATATTTTCCACCATAATATGATTATTGAGCTAGTTTTTTTTATTATTGTTTTTGGATGATTAGAAGCTTAGAGTACTTTTGAGGTAAACATGCCTTTACTTTGCTGGAAATGGATGTCCATTTTTTTATTCTAATGCTTCTACTTGTGATCTAGATGAATGTTTATATAATTTTTATATACTTGGGAATGTTTATGCCCTTTTAAATAGGTGTAGTTGAATTTGAATGCCCAAAATACAAGAAAAATTTTAGAATTTGCAAGAAAAGTGGCATGTAAAAACCATTAAGTTGTTTATATAAACCACTATTTATCTATATATACTTCTTAAGTAGCTTGTATAACTATCTTTACTATTCAAAGTAGTCAAGCACTATTCACCTTCACTTTCTTTTACAAAGTCTTCCTCTTCAATTTCCATGCCCAAAATTACCATTTTTGCATTTTCCAACATGGCTAATGCATTTTCAACGTCACTCCTAGATTAAAGTTGGTCTGATCTACCTTGGGCAAGTTTCAAAACCCTTTGCTACCTTTCATCTATTTGAATCAACATAAATTTTCTTCTGGTGGTTCGTGATTTACTGGATCCCACCACCCACTTTTTCCACTTTAGAGAAACTGAAATCTGCCCCCTTACCAGAGGAGTTTGGTGTTATTCTCGATTCTCATATTACTAGTACTAACTAGATTGCACTACCATGCCTAACTTAATAGCATATCTCAAAAATGACAAAATTATTTGACTTGCACTATGTCAAAGTACCAACATATACCTTGGAAGAAGAGAAAATCCTCATATCACTATTTTTCACTCTTCATTCTTCTAGGGCCATGTTAGGGCAACTCAAGCCCATACTTTTGCTGTTATTTTGATGGGGGAATTTTTGCTATAAGGGATGATGGAGAGATTGACATAAGGGTTCTACCTCTCATTAAAGAGGCTGAGTTAGTGAACAAATCATCCTTTTAATTCTTGGCAAAATCATTATAGGCTTGGATAAGGTGTCTTTTGGCTTTAATGAGTCTTTTATTGGAAGCACATTGTTACTTTAAATATGGGCTTCTCTCATAGCCTTTTTATTTATTTATTTATTTTTATTTTCTTCATCATTCTTTTCTTTTTTTAATATTTTTTATTTTTAATTTTTTGCATTAACTGTTGGCCTAACCACCCTTATAGGTTTTCGGTCTAATGAGCTGCTCATTTTTGCTTAAGTTGCCCTTTTAGTTTTTCAAGCTAATGAGCCTTTTCTTATTTTTCTCTTTTTATAGATAGGGTTGTAAGAGAAGTTAGGCTTATTAGAGGCTTCTACTGTTGATATGAGGCATTATTTTCCATAACACCACTTAAATCGTCATTTGTCAAGATCTGGTTCCACTAAATTTGAATGGGCTAATTAGATGTCTCATGTTTTAGATTATGACATTTCATAGATCTGACCTTGGTGAAGACTGACTAGGTTACTTTGAAGACTTATAAAGAGTGTGTGAACATTTTGGCTTTATCGTCTAGTACTTTCTACAACCTAACTAAAGTTCGTCAGTAGTTTAAATCTACATAAGATGCGGTGGCCTTTCTTCCTACCATCACTCAGTGTTTTTTAGATAAATTAGAGGCCATCTGGGCTAATCACTACATCAATCATATATTTCTTGTTAAAGCCTCCACCTTTGATGATGTTAACTTCGAGGCTTAGTTATACAATAATTCAAGACAGATGATTCTTATCAAACATTAATAGCGATAATAAGGATATAGAGAAAGAACTTCTTATATTTCATTTTGCTTAAAGAAATGTTTGATAGAGATTACTTTCATTATGCAAATGCATCTCTTTTTGATATCGTGCTTGTCGTGAATCATTATAATTTGCACATTACATATTAATTAAATCCATGATTATTACCTTTAATAATGGCACACTAGATCATTTGATCGCCTCAATCAATGCTTTTGACTTGTTGGCTTTTTATTCTTCGTTGTTACCTCTTTACTATCATTTGCCCCTTCTGTCATTCTGCTATTGATTTCCTAAGTGGTCATTTGCACTTTTTTGACTTTTACTTATATTTATCATATTTTATGCTCTTACTTTTGCCTAAGCTACCCTATTAGGTTTGAACTTAATGGACTTTCTCCTTTTTATTTTTCCTTATGCCTTAATTTTTGCCTAAGCCGACCTTTTGCGTTTTCAACTTAATAGGCATATCTAATTTTTTGACTTTCTCACACAAAGTACTTCTTTAGCCTATCTAGGTTTATCAACTTAGAGAATTCATTTATGTCTATGTCTAATAACCTATATAGATTTGTTTGACCGTATAAGGACCTTCTTAGTTCGGCTTGTACTTTCCTTAAGGATATTAAACTTGGAGTTTCATTGGCTTCAACACTAACCTTTTTATTGAAAGTGCACATCATCCTAGCTTGGTATAACTGAATATGTTAGAGAACTTTCAATCTCTTATTGTCTAATATAGTCAACTATTTAAATAGATTCCTTACCCACCGAAACTCAAGAATCCCTATCTCAACCAATACTCAAAGATATTTCCTCTTTATTTTTATGGGCAACACCACTTCCATGCCATATATTGAAGAGTAAGGTTTCATTCCCGTAGATGTTTTGGTTATGGTTTGGTACTCCTATAATGCAAAAGGAAACTTCTCTGACCAATCCTTATAGGTTTAATGATATTCTTAACATTTTGGTTAACTACCTCAACTGCTCCATTTGTTTGTGGTCTATAAGAAGATGATTTACGATGAGTCATCCCATACTTCTCTAAGATTGTTTAAACCTTGGCTTGAAAATGATAAATGAGATTTTTCTTTATAAATTTGGCCATTTGCTTTTGCCTTCAGCTGGTTAAAAGATTTAGCTTCCACCTATCTTGTAAAGTAATTAACTGCCATTATAATATATTGTAAAAGTTTGTTTGATTTTCCTAATCACATCGATGCCCAATACGGCAAATAGCAAAGATAAAGTCAAATTCTATAATTCTATTAATGGCTAATGGTTAAGACTGCAATAAACTTGGCATTTGTGATAACTTCTGGCAATTTCGATGCAGTCTTATTTCATGGTTGTCTAGTAATAACCCATCATCTTCAAAGCCAACACCTTTCCATTAATGTAGAGATTGCAAACCATTGTGTGTATCTCTTCCATCACTATGTTTACTTCTTCTTCTATCAAACATCTTAAATGGATCCCATCTTGCACTCGTTTGTACATCGTGCCATCATAAACCATAAATTGGAAATCTAGCCTTTGAATTACGTCCATATCCTTCTTCTACATCCCTTAGGATATTCAACACTTTTTAAGTATCTTTTCACATCATAATACAATGGACAATTTTCCATATTTGTTTCTTGTGGACTTAAGTGTGATTAATGGCTTCATTGGCATCCTTTCATGCCTATCCCAAATAGAGATTGAAGTATCCAAGACATCAACAATTACATTATCTTCACATTGGAGATAGTGAAACATAATCCTTTGGAAATTCTAAGCCTACCTCTTCGGATGTTCCAGATCTAGGCTTAGATGTTCCTCCTTTAGTTCCTATTCATCAGTTATCTGAGATATGAACAACAATAAATTCTTAAATGCCTCAGTCGTCCTAACCCTTATTTAGATTAATGACTCTAATCTGAATACACAACCTTCATACTCAACCATATTATTGGGTACCCTAAAGTATAGTTTTTTGGGTATCGAGAACAATTCTCCTTTTACTGACATCAAGATTACTCATACATCGATCTGTTTGTTGTTTATTACTCCATTGAAATAAATTCTCCAACCCTTCCTTCATCTTCTTGTGCCAATATTGCTCCTATGGAACTCTCCATTGTTAAGTATAAAGTCAAAGGCTTACCTAGCTTTTGGGGTCTTAGTATTGACGAATTTATCAAATACTAGTATTGACGAATTTATCAAATACTATTTTATCTTCTCAAAAGCCTTTTAATACTATTCATTCTACACCACTGGCTGGTCCTTCCTCAGCAACTTGAAAATGGGCTCATAGATATGACTGAATATAGTTATGAATCTATTGATATACTAGAGATAGCTTAAAAATCCTCAAACTTCCTTTTCTATCTTTGATGTAAGCATATACTAAAAGGCCTTTAATTTATTTGGATCTATCTCGTATCCTAATAGTGGTGCCTGATGTAACCTTAGACATGTACTTCTTAGAATTAAGCCTAAGGTTATACTGGTCTACCTTTTGTAGAAACATTTCCAAGGCCTTAAAATTCTTCTGGTGTTTTAGATGTCACCATCATATCATTGACATATACCTTTACTTTCTTATGAATAAAGTCAAGGAAGAGTATGCTAACCATCCATTGATAACTTGGTTCATCATTCTTCAAACCAAATGGCATCACCTTGTAACAATATGTGTCTCACTCAATGATGAAAACAATCTTAACCTTGTCTATGATAGCCATGAGGATTTAATTATCACTGGAGAACCCATCCATGAAAGAATACATGATGTGAGTAATAACATTGTCAACCCATACATCATTATAGGGCAAAGGGAAACCATCCTTAAAATACACCTTATTCAAATCCTTATAGTCCATGAAAATCTTTACTTTTTCATCCTTCTCCAGCATTAGCACTATATTGGCCAACCATTTAGGGTAAACAATTATCTCGAGGAACTTAGCATTCAATTGCTTTGGCACCACTTCCTTTACCAATTGGGCCTATTATGATCTCATTTGTTTCAGTTTTTGCTTTACTAATCTCATATATGAGTAAGTTGAGATCTTATGTTTAGCTATTTAGTGATCAATCCCTGATATATCATCATTTGTCCATGTAAAAACCTTTTGATAATCCTAAGAAACTGTTTAAACCTCTTTAATTCTTCAAGTGTGATGTTGCTGACAATAAGCAAGATTTTTAGATTTTCTTGTGTGCCAAGATTAAATGTAGTGGTACATAATTAATATTAAATATTCTCATGAAATGATATATGTCATGCACTCTACCATTAGGAAACACAATATATAAGTAAGCAAAGTCATCATTCATTGCCATAAACTTAGGAATAAATACATCATCTTCCTTAAAAAGGCTAAAGATAATAACATCAGAGGTATTGAGAAAAGAAGAATCTTCAGGAGGAGCAACTATGGCTTCTTCAACATTAGCCTTCTTTCTATCTCTCTTTTCTCCACCCTTCTTTCATTAATTATTTTAGAGGCAACATTTGAGTCATCATTCACCTATTCAAAACCTGTTTCTTTCTCATCTACAATGTTGGCCATAGCCTTCATAACCTCTTTAAAATCCTGCTTCTTCTTATCATCTCCAAGCTCAACCTTCATGAGCCTTTCCAATAATGCCATCCCATCTATCTCAGCATGCCTTACTTTAGATGATTATTCTTATATGCCTCTATATTCCTCCACATCTTCGATAGAGTTCATAATCTTTTTTTCAACATCAGCCAAGTCAAGCCCTCTATACTTGCCTTCAACATAGGCATCGAGTATGCTCCTCCCCCATTATGGATCTTCATAAGGCACTTCTAGTTCAACCTGAGTAGCTTGCTTCCCCTTAACTAACTTTCCTATTTCCTAAAATTGTTGGTCTAATAGATGTTGTATATAATCCTCTGACATCTATTTATCATTCTATAGCCAAACTATCTGAGGGTCATACAAAGCAGCAAGTTAACCTTTTTCCTGATCTTCCACTGCCTTTATAACCTATTTTCCTTCATTTTCTTCTTCTTCTTATTATTCTTCTCACTTTCCTCATTGAACAAGTCTCAGTAGTTCTAATAGCTAACTTCTACACTCTCAAGTTGCATCTTAAAGAAAGTTTATTCAAGATCATCCATTAGGTTGGATCTGGGTTGATTCTTATCTTCTTCAGTCGTCTCCTCTTTTATCTCTATAGCAACTTCTCCTTCATTCACAAAAAAGTCAAATAACGAGCCTCTTAGATCAATCATTACATGTTTTTCATGATATCTTTAGTAGCCCAATCCCATTTTGGTGGTTTATATAGGTATATTCAAAAATTTAGACACTCCTATAAAGTTCTTCCATAACCCCTAACTTGGAAGAAAGTTCATATTCTTTATGATACTCCCCACTTTTGGATCAATCCATTTATCTGTAACTCCAACAATATGAAAGCCTTTGAGATGTGGAATAACTATGCTCAACATTGACACTATCTCTCATACTTCAACATAGATTGTAACAATCTACCCTTTATAAGGAATCTTGACCTTTTAGTGTATGATAAATGACACACCTCCTAAAGGATGATACCATGGACTTACTAATAGCAACGAGAGAGTAATAGAAACATCCTTCACTGTAAACTCCACCATGGCTTTCACAAACCTTGTCTTTAACAAAGTCCTGAACATATTAGCAATTGGTCTCATACTATCATCATAAACTCAGATGATATTGTCTAACACCTCTAGATCTTTCTCAAACACCTCAAATTTATGCAATAGCTTTAAAAGGTAAATGTTCATCTTGGACCATCATCGACCATCACACATGGAGTCTTCCTTCTTGTACTTCAGCTCTAATGAATAAGGCCATACTAAGATCCATTCCTTTTAGAGGTAAATCTTCATCAAAATAAACAATCTTCCTTTTGTTAGTAATTAAGTCCACCGTGTCCTTAGGTGTTGCTTCTTTAGAGATCACCAAGCTTGATAAGGCCTTGACCATCACCCTCTTACGCTCTTAGGAAGTGATGAGTAATTCCCACATGCTTATTTAGGCTGACATCTTCTTTAGCTATCTCAGAATAAGATTCTTCTCCTCTTTCTCTTTTATCAATGGTCTTTTCACCTCTTTCTTTTAAGGGCTTTAAGGTCTGAGTAATATGTCCCTCCTCTAGTCACATGAATCACTTACTTCTCTTCCCTCTCTTTGTCACTTTTTTCCTATAATATGATCATCCTCCTTTCTTTACCTCTCTCTCAAAGATTAATGGCATAAGCAATAACTATGACTTTCATTAGGGACACTTCCTCAAAAAGTGGTTATTGCAAGGAATCCTAGAGTTAATTATGAAGGCTCTTTAATTCGGGGGTAGGAAATTATGGTAATTTGGAAGTTGATTCCCTCTTATGCTCGATCTCTCAAAGTTAGATGGAAGATGTTCTTATTGTTGATGAGATTGTAAATCTCATGTCTCAGCCTATAATAATCATTTATGTTATGCCTATCTCCTTAATGAAAAGCATAATAAGTATTGGCATCATATCCCCTAGGCAGAGGATTGGAAGGCAACCTTTGTATCAATGGCTTTAATACCCCCTTAGTTTGTAACCTCTCAAATGCCTTGGACAGAAGCATACCCAAATTTGTGAACTGCCTTGGGATTCTTACTACATTTGCATAAGCAATCTTGTTCCCTTCTCTTTAAGCTTGCGGTGGTGCACTTCTTCTTCTGCCATACTATTTCTTTGATTGTGACTTTAAATCTTCAAACTATAAACCATCTTCTCTAAGATCTTCTACATTGCATACTAACATCCCCTTTAATCTTGGTACTTATGCATGGTAATGCTCCTTTAACAATCATTCTGACTTACTCTCTCACTGTTGGTACCTTAGCTCCTTCAGAGGCCTCATTTTCCAACCTCCTTATATAGTTATTAAAACTTTCATTAATTTTATGTCTTAACAACTCAAAACTTATAAAGTGACTTCCAACTCTGAGTTATAGGCATAGTGTTTTTAAAAGCTTATGTTAGTTCTTTCCAATCTCTCTTGATAAATTTAAGCTAATTATAGTACTTGATTTTTGCAAATCCCTCCAATGATAATTTGAGATGAGCATGGTATTCATAGAAAATCTAGATGTCTTTATGACTAGTGTATAAGATAGGATATGGTTGGTTGCATATTAGAATCTAATGAACTATGGAAGCTCAAGCATTTAAAAATTAGTGGGGAGCTTCTCGAGCTTATGTCCCAGTAACTCCTTGTTGGCCCTAGGCACTAAGAAGGGGGGGGGGCGGGGTTTGAATTGGTGTATAAAAATTAAATCAAGAAAGAGAGAAGAGAAATGAGTAGAAAAGAAACACACAATTTATAGTGGTTCGGGTATAAATGACCCTACGTTCACTTCCTAATTCTTAGAAATTGGGCGTTCCACTATCTTTCAAAGGTGTTTTCAAGCTTACACCAAACTTTTACACTTGCATTTTGAAGGCTCACACAACAACCTATACTCTTGTGTTTTTAGTCTCACACAACAACCTTTACACTTGTGTTTTAACAGGCTCACACAATAACCTACACTCTTGTGCTTTTAGGCTCACACAAGAACCTTTACACTTGTGTTTTAACAGGCTCACACAACAACCTCTCTTAGTGTTTTGACAGGCTCACGCTACAACCTATTACAATTGGTGTTTATGCTCACACTTAACAATGACTTAAAGAATAGAAAAGACTGAGTAGTAAAATTGCAAGTGTTTGGGTATAAAGTTATCAATTCTCTTATATTTACATTTGTTTGGTGAGGTATTTATATCCTCTACCCACCAAAGAGACATTGCAATAAAACTTGTACACAATCTTCAAAGTGTGTTAGATCGATTTTCGCATTAAATGCTTGACAGTATCAATTCGCAGTCGCGAAATCCAAATTCCATACGGAAAACCCAATTTGTGTCTAACTGCTAGTCCACATGGCAGCTTCTCATTAGTTCACTAGGAAAATATAGTCATTGCCTTTCAACTGCTCTCAAAAGTAGCGATCAAGATTTTTCTTTTATATGTTGTGATTGAGGATGCAAAATCATCTGCCAAAAGTGTTCATCTTCTTCTTTTGGATTCGCGGTTGCTACCAACAAGTTCCCATCACGATTTTTGTCTTTCAACGGTTACCTGGGACACTTGTCAAGTTGTGGTTGTGGACTTAATTCCCTCTTAAGTTACTTTGAAATTCGCAGTTGCGATTGAGGCATGACTTACACTGCGAATTCATTTGTGACTTTACTTTGAAATTCGCAGTTGCGATTAAGGCATGACTTACACTGTGAATTTGTCTGTCACTTTGGTTTTCCTTTCTTTAAATTGCTCGCAGTAGAGAAGTGGCCCGCGAATACGTCTGTCCATTTTATCAACCTGCCTTGGCCTAGTTCATGGTCGCGATTTA
>CATIWR010433499.1:0-37571 GCA_949677035.1 Omphalea diandra | reverse complement strand
GATGGAACCGCATTTTCTCAACATTTCTGATTACGATCAAATGGTTCAAAGTGGAGCTGCTTTTGCAAGACAGTTCCAGAGGAATGATCCTGTATTGGACATGGTTGATGAGAAGATTCTCAAGCGTGGACATAACCGAGCAGCTCCAGGTGCTTGGTGCACTGGCCGGAAGAGCTGGTGGATGGATCCTTGTTCCCAGTGGGGTGATGTCAATGTTGTTAAGCCTGGTCCTCATGCCGTAAAATTTGAAGAGACTATCAAAAACCTTCTTGATGAGTGGAATTCACAGATGAGTCAGTGCAAATGAAAGCGCATATCACAGCCTCATCATGATTTCGTTCAAAAATTTTTGCATCTGAATTTTGTCCTCGAATTCAAAGGATGAGCATCACTAGAGATTGATTCTTTGGTGTTTTAGGTCCATTTTGGGGTCTTCAATCATAGCAATGGATGTTTATATGAGTGGCAGAGTTGAAGGGGGAAACAAGTAAATTCACTTGGGGGGATTTTTTATTTTATCCTGTGATGGGGGCTGGTATTTATTCTAGAGCTACCAACAGTTTCAGTCAATGAGAGGATCTCCCTCTTTGTGCTACCATCAGCATGCTGTTGTTTGTTGAAGTTCTGTTGTTGTTTAACACTCCAATGTTGTAACAGAATATCAATTCATTTAGTTCTAATCTTGTGCTCAATTATCCGTGCTGTGTTATTCTAATTGATCAGATTATTATTAAGGTGGAGAATTGTGTGACGCAGCATGAGTTTCATGTGAATACGCTGCATCAGATTTTTGTTTTCCAAAATAAAGATTTTGATTCTTTTTTTATTATGAAAATTGGAGCAATTGAGAGAAACTGCAAATAAAAAGTTGGGTTATTTTGAATGGAGGGACTAAAACGGTCGCAGAAACAAATCAGCACCTAATCACTTGAAATGGTTGAATTGAACCGGTTTCCCTAATTGGAGACAGTTGAGGTGGATTGAATCTGTGTTGAACATATTTAGCTTGCAACGGTGGCATTTTTGAACCAATATGCACATTATCCCCCTTCTAAATGGAATATAAAATGACTCCAACAGTCCCGATTCTCGAGTTCTTTTTCTTCTACCTGCAACATAAAGCCACAAGAAGAACACTTTTCATAAAAAAAAAAAAAAAGTATAAAAAATGTTTTTTTTTGGAAATTAATTGTTATTTAGTTTTTCTCATGAATAAGTGCTGAAATAAATTTTTTTATGTAATTATTTAAGATAATGTTACAAATTTAAAGCTAACAATAAAACTTAATTTTAAATCTATTCATGTAAAATGAAAATTAATTTCAACTTAATTTATTTATTAAATGAGTTTAAAAATTAAGTTTAAACTCTAATTATTAGTTTAAATTATTATGAAAAAAAATTTTTATATAAAAAATTTATTACAAATTTACTTCTTCTTAATATTAATTGTGACAAATTTGATTTTTGTCATGATAACATATGAAGATAAAATTAATCTTTATTAAATAAATTTTTACTACAACACAAAATATCTTATTGTGGGTGATTTTCTATCATTGTACATGGTATGTTTGTTTGTAAATTAATTTAAATTATGATATATGATTTGAATATAACTTTATATAAACTTAATTTAATTGCTCATTTGTATTATATATAATCATTTGATTAAAAATAAATTATATTTAATTTATTAATTATTTTAATAAAAATAAAAAATTAATCAAATTCTATATAAAATCTTTCTAATAACAATAAAATTTTTTAAAATTATTATTTTCCTTAATAAATTATGAAGAATATTGTCTAAATAATAAAAAATCTAAATAGATATTTAAAAAAATTTTTAAAAATTTAAAAATAAATGATTTGATCTGAAATATTATTTTTAAAAGTAAATCCAAAATTCAACCCTAAATCTTTTTTATATGCAAACTCGATAAGTGATCCAAACTCATCCAAAATCTGAATGACTTGAATTAGATCTAACTAAAAAACAATTTCATCCAAAACAATCTGAATGCACTTTTAAATATAACTATTCATTTCAAAGTAGAAGTTGGTAACTGATAGGCTATTTAACAACTTCAATTTAAAAAAATTTTATGCGTTACTTTTTATCAACAGTTTTGTTTTTATAAATAAAAAGATAAATATATTCTTAGCTTTTTACATTAATTCTAATAAGTGTTTATTTTAATATTATTTTTATTTAATAATAAATTATTTATTTATTATTTATTACTCCTACTTATATTTAATATATTATTTTACTTTTTAATAAAATCGCTATTATATTATTAAATGTAAGTATTATTAAAAAGTTTAATTTATAAATTTTTTAAAAAAGTACTTGATGGATGGTTATATATTATTTATTTTTAAAATTTAGAATATATTTATTTAATTTGTAAAATTCATATCTATATTAGTAATTAGCTTTACAAATAGCAATCAACAATAATAATTTTGCCGAACACTTATCAACCCATAACCAGTTATTAGGAACTATTAATCTGCCAATAGCAATTAGTAATAGAAACTAACAATCAGAAATAGATAAACTAAACAGGTTCTAAGGCTAATAAATACTAATTTAGCAACTAATTTACATGATAATGATAAATAATCAATATATATTATTAGTTTCAAACTCAAAATTAATTTTAAATAATTGTTTATTATTTATTAAATAATTGTGTACAATATTATATAATAGAAAATTGACATATCAAAAAAATTTAAAAAATTAATAGTCATATAAAAAAGATATTTTAAATAGAAAATTAAAAAAAAAACAACATAATAAAATTTCTAAACATAAAGTTAAGATGATATAACAAAAAATTTCTGAATAAAAAATTAGAAAAATCTAAAAAATAAAAATTCTAAAAAATTTTAAAAAAATCTGAAAAGTAAAAATTTTAATCAGAAAACTAAGATTTAAATTACTTTAATTATTCAAAATTTTGAGTATATAAGGGTTAAAATCTGTATAATAGATGGTTAGGAATTACTTTCTTCAAATTTAATAAATTTTTTCTTAAAAATATGCTACACGATATTAAAAATATTAATTAATATATAATAATTTATTATAATTATCTCTTTCACACACACATAATTTTATTTTTTATTATGAAACACTTAATATTATTAGTTTAATTGATAATCAGAAGTTATTTTATTCAAATTTAATAAAGTTTTTCATAAAATTATTTCACATAAAATTGAAAATATGAATCAATAGACAATCATTTATTACAATTACTTTCTTACATAATTACAAATTTCAAATTTTTATTTTATTATTTATTTACTTAATAATAATTTTTAATAAAATAAAATTAATTATTCAGTTAATTAACTAATTATTTTATAAAATAAATATTAAATTTATTATTATAATCATTTCATGCATTCATATAAAGCTAAATAGCTAACCCAACACCTATACGTTAGTGGTTTTTTTTTTTTTTTTGAGGCATGTCCGTTAGTTTAATTAGCCATCAAGCCAATGACAAACCTCAAGATTTGTCCACTGGTCAAATTATTGCTGTTAATAACTTCTGGATAAATATTGAAACAATTCTTTTATTAGCAATTTGAACAGAAGATTATTACTTACTGGTCAAATGAAACATTACAGATACCATATACTGGATATATCTTTGGGCATCAATGTCCTTTATCTAAGATACTCATATATATGCTTCGACAGAGAAGAGAAGCGCATTCAGAGCACTGTTGTTGGCAGCAACTCCTCGATTAGGCCGACAGTAGCTTGTTCAAGATTTACACTGCTGCTTTTTGCGAGCAAGAGTGCCAAGTCGTCTTTTATCTCCGCAACATTTGTCACTTTGCGCTTAGTATAGTCTGGATTTTGCAATTCAATTGAAATGACTCCGTTTGTGGATCCCTGGAATGCATCAGAGATATCTTTCCAACTGTTCTCGTAGCTAATAACATCACCTTGTGGAGTAAAACCCTCAACAAGGTGCTCCAGAGCCAGTTTTCGCTCAATGAGTTTGAATCGGGCGGCCTCCGCAACCATTTGGATAACAACTACAAGCGTACTACGGAGAGCGTCGGTCGGCTTGCTGCTATCAAAACTTTTAAGAGTATAGAGAGCCTGGTTTAATTGATCAAATCCCAACTGGATTTTTGATCTATCTCCTAACTTGGCATAATTAGTTGAAAGCTCAACATTGGTTTTTTTGTTATTTTGATTGAAAAGCTTATTTTGTGAACCAGAAGGAGCTTCTTCAAAGAAGTAGGAACGGCTATCCACTTCATAGCCTATTACATATGCATCCAGAGCTTTTAATGCTAGTCTGATTGTAACAGCAGAATTTGAAAGTGAAACATAAACAAATTCATTGTCATTAGTGGCTTGCGACTTTGTACGCAATATTGGTATATCATAGCTCTCAGCTTTGCTTGCCAAGTCCTTTCTCAAGGAACTAATAAAGCTCTGGTAGCTTCCTGTACTTACATCTTGAGTGTAAAAATAAGAAGTAGAGTAGGTAAGCAGAGCGTAACTAGAGTTGCCTGATAGAGGGGAAACCCTAGCCAATCCACATATAATGCTCCAGCATAGCCATGTTGCCATCACAATCCACAGCTTCATCTTTCTTTCCATTTGCAACTGTTTACATATATATATATATCAAAGTTCGATGGCACACATGCTTAGAAATAGAATTAATTAATAGAATAATGTACGTAAACCATTCGCATGTTGCTTTATGCATGAAACATGCTAAATATATTAACGAAATGAAGAATAAATGATCCAACTTAATTACTTGTAGTATAACCTTAATGAAAATTATAGCATTGAAGTTACATATACCAGAAGTACGCCTGCATGCATGAAGCATAATTCTACTTTAACAACAGCAAATTAATGGAGATTCAAGCTTAATTTAATTTGAAAAGATGATATAATGAGATAGCATATACGCAGGGATAATAGAAAGATTCTGAACAAGAGTACTTCGTTTACCTAGAAGGAAAACAAGTGAGAAAACAGAGTGATGAGAGATGATTTTTTGCATCATATATCATATGATTTATATAGAGGAGGGGATGGTCCCGAACTTTGTCTCTTCCTTTGTTTTTTTTTTTTTTTTTGTTTGAATATTTTAAACTATGATTCATTGAGGATAAGTTTATGCAAGATTTTGTCTTCATATTTGGTCCTTTGTGTTCCACCATATGCAAATTAGATTTATGCTATGATGATCATAGATTTTGAATGTGGGGAATTGAATCAATTAATCACATTGAAAATATTAAAAATAAAAATAATATTTCAAACTAAAAGAATTGAAAGTATCTAAAAATAATTGAATCGATCTAAATCCTTATTCATAATCATGATATATATATATATATATATTGTAATTTTATTTTTTAAAAAAATTAAATATTTGAATTGAACTAAATCAGTTCGTTAGTCTCAAATAACTAAACCAGATCTATCGGAAAATTGATTCAATTCAGAATGAATATATTTTTTTATGTCAATCCAATATCGATTCTTTTATTTTTTTTCAAATATCTAATTCTTAGTTCAGTTTCAAATAATTTCAAATAATAGATCTATAATAAGATCAAATCACTTTATTATTTATATATACAATATAGTATCTAATTTAAAGATCTAAAAATTTGATTTGAACTTAATTATGTGTGTATATACATATATAATCTTAATTCGATCAGTAAATTAATTTGAATTGAATCAATTTTAATTTAATTAGAATGAACTTAATTTAAATTATTAAAATATTTTTAAATTAAAATAATATATTCTTTATTTAAAATAGTCAAAATTATAAGTACTCTTATTTAACCCAAAATTTAAAAGTAACTAAAAATGAGCCTTTTTTTATATTTTAATATGATTTATGATTTGATTAGTATATAATTTAAAATAAACTTATTTAATTTATTAAAAATATATTATTTAAAATTAATTTAACTTAAAAATGATTGATATGATCGGCATAAGCTGACAGAAGGATAATAATTTTTTTTTTTAAGAAAAAACAGGTGGAAGGATAGCCCCAGTTTTACTTTGTCTGTTTCGTTTTATTTAAATGTTCATTTTCAATAAAATGGTCCCTATTTCAATTTGTCTCTTTCAGATTCAATGAAATGGTCCCTATTGCAATATCTCTTTCATATTCAATGAAATGGTGCCTACTTCGATTGGTCTCTTCTAGGATACTATCAATATCTACACCTAGTGCACATTATCCGAGACAGTTCGTTTAGAAATCAATTTAAAAAAAATTGAGAATACTTTAATATTAATTAAATTAAATTATTTAAATGATTTATTGAATTGAGTTCAAATATTAAAATATGTAATTCAAAAAATTGTGAGTATAATTATATTTTATATGTTTATTATTTATTATTGATATTTTAATAAACTTATGTAAATGATAGAGTTGATAAATTTAAATTTAAATTTAAGATTTTCAAAAAAATTTAAATTATCAAGTTTAATATTTTAAATATTTCATCTAATTAAACTCGAACTTGAAAAATAAATTTAATTAAATTTGAATTTCAAATTTTGTAATCAAGCTATATGAGTTTGAAGGGATTTAACTCAATTTAGCTCTATTATATCCCTATCCATGCATTAGGTTAATTTTTTTATATGATAATAAAACTCTTAGAATTTAAATTTTCCCCATCACAAAATGATGAAATAAAATTTCGCTGCTAAATTATTATTCCAATTTCATTTAATTATGTTTGTATTTTTTTAATTATGATTATTTAAGGATTATTTCACACCGGAATCTCATCTTCATATTGGTCCCAAGTATGCGAATTTATGCTATGAATAATTAAATGCACTCAAAAAGGAAAAACATCGATATTATTAACAAATTCCATATACACATATTTCGCATTCTTAAATAGGCATATAAAGACATCTGCATTATTGGTTGGTGCTATTGGCAGTATGCATTTGATTTTAAGGGTTTTTCTTATTTAAAATTATTTGTCTTATTGGAATGGTCTGGTGCATTTATATATCGATATTATTTACATCTGAATCACATGTTATATATACATATATATATATTTGCCTTATTGGGATGATTGGTGCATTTATATACATACGAAGTATGGATGTTATTTAACTTCGGCATATTAAAATATTTATTTAATTATTAATTTTAACCTTTTGCAATCATGCAAGAACTACATACAAGGTAGGCTACCTATAGCCTGTTTAAAATGCACATTTTATAGGATTTTGTCCTTTGTATATCATGATTAGGGATGATGTAGTTATAATTTGGACTAAAGAAAATGTGAAAACTAAATTCAATGTTATATTTTTTTTAACTTGGGGTAAAGAGATTCAAATTTAAAATTTTGCTTATCATAGAGTTAAAATTTACTAACTCAAATATATATATATATATGGAAGAGAATAATTCACATTCATAAAATATTAAATACAAGATTGTAATACATTAAAAAATTAAAATTATATTAACACCAAATATATTGAATTTGATTTGAAAAGTTATGTTTTTTTTTTTATAGAAATACAATCATATTGACAGAACATTGAACTTTGCATAACAACAACAAACATACTCTATTTGGTGACTATACTGAACTATAGTTTGATATTTTTATTTGAAAATGAGGACTTAAAGGATGAAAAAAGAAAAAAAAAAGTTTTGAGATAAAAAAATAAAGAAAAAAGACGACTAAAATGTTTTACAAATGCAAGATGCATAGAAACTTATACTAACTCGGTTATATCTCACTTAAATTTATTTTCATCATTATGTTTTAGGGAAAAAAAATATAATTATATGATAATTCAAGTGTTTGGAAGAAAGAAATATGATCAAAATAATAAGAATTTTTAAATTGACTTGGAGTTCAAGCATAAGGTTTTTTTAATAGCAAAAAAAATATTTTTTTCGTTTTCTTTTTCTAATTTTCTTCTCCATTTCTCGTTTTTCTAAATTTTTATTTTTCCACATTTTAAGAATTAAAAACTTGTTTATTTGTGTCATTTTTCAATTCTTTATTTTCTATTTTCCCTTTTAAAGATCTCTTATCCAAATATGTCAACTTAATTAGAATTAATCTTTAAGAGTACATTATTTCATTAAAAATATATAAACAATTTTACTATTAACTAATCACTTAAACGAGTTAGTTCAATAGTTAAGAATAACATATTAATAAGTAGTTGTTTAATAAGGGTGAATGCCTCATGCGATATGGAATTATGATGTTATGATTAATATAATATTTAAGATTTAAATAATAATTTTATTATTGTATAATTATTTATTGTTTTAAATAATTTTTATTTTAAAATAATTTTATCATAAAAAATTAATAAATTACACACGTAATTTAAAATTTTATATTATAATTCATCAAATATTATATATATATATAAATAATATAAAATTATAAAAATGTTATATATATATATATATATATATATATATATATATATATATATATATATATATATATATAATTTTTAAAAAATTGTTTGCTGGGATTTGAACCCAGCACCCTGATGAAGTAGTGAAAAATAAATGTAAGCTCTGTGTTTTCCACTTTACCAATAATTAAAAAGAAATTTAGAATGCTTTTCTTCAAAAAATTGGTTAGAGCTTGATTTCTCTATCAGATTGTTTGTGGATAAAAGTTTAGATAAACAAATCAAACATCGGATTACTTGGCCAAAGTGGGCACCTCTTTTTTAGTGGCACGGTGAGATTACAAGACTTGACATTTCTTTTTTTTCAAGACGTTGGCATGTATAATTAAAACTTTACTTGAATAAAAAAATTGTTAAAAAATAAATTATAAACTTTATTTACCTTGTTTTACAATTGTCTTCAACGCAGTTTCATATTTTGAAAACGTTGTAAAATTAATTCATTATCAATGTGACTAAATACATCTTTCTCCATATATGTGCCTAAATAATCATTTAACAATTGATCTCCCATTCAATTTCGTAATCAAGTCTTTACTATATTCATTGTTGAACTTCCGGTCGCAACAGGTAATATCAAGACTAACTTCACAAGTACGGGTGAACAAAAGTGAACCGAAATCAAAAAATTGAACTGAACTGAGTGAATTCGGTTTATTGGGTTCGATTTTAAAATAAATTCAGTTCAATTTGATTTAGAAAAATAGAGAAATTATATTTTAATTTTGGTTCGGTTTGAAATTGAGAAAACTGAATAATTTGATTTGTGATTTTTTTCAGTTTGTCTTTTAATTTGAACTCAAAAAAGTAAAAATAAGTTGTTCAAAGACTAACATTAAAAGTCTATATAAGATTAAAAAAAAGACTCAAATTAATTTATCACAATTGAAGCCTATTGAGAGCCCAAAACCAAAAATCGAACTGAACCAAACTGATTTTATTCAATTTCGGTTTACTTCAATTTTTCTTTAAATATCGATCGGTTTAGTTGTAGTTTACACTAAATTCTGTCTATTCGATTTTTAGATTTTTGGTTTGATTTGAATCAAACCGATCAAATGCTCAATCCTATTCACAAGCAAACAGACCAAAGGATATACCATATTCTTTTTTTGTATGAATTAACTGTTTTGCAAGTCCATCTATTTCCTTTATCGATTATAATTCATTAGTAGATCGCATATCAAGAATATAGGTATCAAGTTGATTGTCAAGTACCTTGAGCTCCATTGATGAAAAAATCATAAAGATAAAATTGAGCAAGACGAATTGTCTTTTCTTTATCAAAAGATGAAAATAAACTATCTGGACTTAAACTTGTCACGCAAAGAAGCAACTTAGTATTTATCTTAGTAAAACGATTATTTAGCTCTTAAAGTTGCATATTTAAAATATTGTAAAACAAATTTATTTGATAATGGTGTAAGTTTGTGACATTCTGAAGTTTACTCTTTGATCTCCCCTTTGGTTGAAACATATCATTCATATTTGGGACACTAACAGTGTGTTTATCACAACATGAACAAACCTTTTCTAATAAATTATCTCACCCATCATCCTTCATTATTTGCAGCCTTTCTTTTGATACTCTAACCAACGCTATTGCATTAACAATATTTTGGTCCTTCCTTTACAATGCTTATTTGTAATTCCCAACACACTTCTCATCCAATGTAAACTAAACACAAAATCAAAATGTTGTATTGATTCTAATAATGCACAATCTTCAGCTCTTTGTTCAAAATTTAAAGCATCTTCAACAATGCTATCAAGTACCTCTACCACTAATGAAAACATAATGATTAAATTCAAAAGTGCACTATGATGTGAATCCTAGCGTGAGTTTCCTGCTCACTTAAGACTAGTTTCTTGATTCAACCCACGACCTCTCTCAAGTTCACCATTTTTCAATGCTTTAGAAATTGCAGCAACATTTACAAATTGTAGCAACATGGCTATCTTAAAGAATATCTCGACACTTACATGATGTTGTAACAACATTCACTAAATTAGCCACCACGCTAAAAAGAGATGCAACATGAATGTCATTTTTTACTGCAACAATAGTTGAAGTTGATGAGCAAAATAGTGAACATAATATGTAGATCGATTCTCTCCCTTTATCAAACTCTTTAACCCATTGAACTCACCTCTCATATTACTAGCACCATCATGATCTTGCCCTCGCAATCTTGACAAGCTTAATCCATGCTTAGCAAAAAATGACTCAATTGATGCTTTTAATGATAAAGCACTTGTATCATGAACACGTACAGTACTAAGAAATCGTTCAATTACATAACCTTTATTATTAACATAACATAAAATAACAATCATTTGTTCTTTCATCGATATATCATGAGACTCATCAACTAAAATTGCAAAGAAATCATCTCTCAAATCATTTGTGCTTTGTTGTTTCAGTGGCACATGCATGTATGATATCTATCTAAATTTCACGAGCTATTAAGTTCAAATTTTTTGTAGCATTTTTTCCAATAACATTGTTAATTGTTTGATTGTGTTCTGCTAGAAATATTAGAAGTTCATGAAAGTTTCCTAAGTTTGTTGATTCTTTAGATTTATCATGGGCACAAAATGCAAGCCCTTGGTGCAAAAGAAATCAAAGACAATCAATTGATTCAGTTCAACGAGTTCGATATTACAACCTTACTTGATCTGAATGTCTATTAAAAGTAACTTGCATGTGTTGATCTTGTTTCGTTAGAGCTTCAAATTTTCTCCAAGCTTCATTATGAGCACTATTTGGGCATCCAACATAAATATCTAGTCTATCTTTTTTATTATAAGCATTAAAACCTTCAATAACAAATGAATCACTACTAGATTATTTACCTATCTCTGGCCTAAAAAGATAGCAACACAAGCAAAACACATCTTTCTTTATACTGTATTCTAATAATTACCTTATTCTTGATACCATTTACAATTAAAATGACTCATTTTAGTTCTAAATTTTTGTTGTTTAAAATTATGATTGAGAGGTTAAAAGGGTCTCTTTTGCAAATAGGCTCTCCTTATTTTGTCCCGGTCATTTGGATGATATTCATTCATTTTTATTCTTAAACTAGGATCTGCATGTAGATTTTCCAAATCAAGAGGAACATAACTTTGCTTTCAACTTGTGTCTTTTTATTGCTCTGAACTAGTACCTTTTTGTCTCGTTTCTTGATGGTTAGACTGTTCAGATTACGCTTTCCTTTTAATTAAATATTTTTCCATCTTGCTATGTGTTAATCTTGTTTCATTAGAGCTTCACATTTTCTTCAAGCTTCATTGTGAGCACTATTTGGGCGTCCAACATAAATATATAATCCATCTTTTTTATTTTAAGCATTAAAACCTTCATTAACAAAACTACTAGATTGTTTACCTATCTCTAACCTTAAAAGATAACAACACAAGCAAAACACGTCTTTCTCTATGTTGTATTCTAACCAATTACCTTATTCTTGATACCATTTGGACCTGAAAGTTCTTACTCTTCCACTGGTTACCAGCTTAGGACCTGAGGGTAACTAAGGCTCTACCCTTTCTAGGGAATTTCTCCTTGATCGGGATTAGGCTGCCTTTCTTAGGTCTGATCATTTAAAGATGTTAAAACAACTCATTTCATTTCTAAATTTTTGTTGTTTAAAATTATGATTGAGAGGTTGCAATGGTCCTTTTTACAACTAAACTCTCCTTATTTTGTCTCAATCATTTGGATGATATTCATTCATTTTTATTTTTAAACAAGGATCTGTAGGGAGATTTTCCAAATAAAAAGGAACATAACTTTGCTTTCAACTAGTACCTTTTTGTTGCTCTGAACTAGTATCTTCTTCCCTCGTTTCTTGATAGTTAGACTATTCAGATGGTGCTTTCCTTTTAATTAAATATTTGTCCATCCGGCTATGTGTTGATCTTGTTTCATTAGAGCTTCACATTTTCTCCAAACTTTATTATGAGCACTATTTACTACTAAAATAAATAATTTTTCTAGAAATATGATGAAAATTAAAGACAAGTCGTATGTAAAAGAATGCCAATTTAGAACAAAAATAACAAAATAATTAAAAGCCTCAAAATTATTGAAACAAAAATGAAAAATTAACAAGTATAGCTATCTAAGTTCATATTTAATTCTTTTTGAACTATAAGTTCATATTTAATTTAATTAGATTAAAAATATAATATAAACAAAACATATTTCACAATTAATTTAATAAACTTTAAGCCAAAAAAAACAAGCTATCAAACCTGAAATCTCTTTTCTTTCTTATATAAGAAATCAAAAAATTAGTATTAAAAAAAATATACATACTATTTCTAATAATGTAGAACTCATGCATCAACTAATTTTAAATTTTCAACAATCAATATTAATCTAATTAATTAATTAATAGAGAAATCTAAAATAAAATAGTGTTAAACTAAATAAAAAAAAATAAAAGAATAAAGAACAAATTAAAAAAGAATGAAGAATGAATTTTTTTTTTAAAAAAAAAAAAGTAGTAAAGAACTAGCTTACCTCATTTAAACAAATATTTTTGTCTCTTCTCTCCAATTATACGAAACTCCTCTTGCTGCTGACAGGTGATAGGTCCATCGCATCACCGTTGCTATGGCTAGACGACTGAATTGACAAAGTGAGCCCAAGTCCATTGAGCAATTTCTGTGAGTGAGAAACAGAAGCACTCTTTACAGAAGGAAGTGACCTTTTAAGTTCAAAATCTGTGTTGCAAAGATTTCTATAAGAACTAAAATCACTGGCTTCAGGTAAGATCGTGAAGTTCAAATCCCTGCTTGTGAGTTCCATCCTTTTTTTCTTCTCATCCTCGTCAAGATTCATAAGATTGGGTGAGGGAAGGGCTTTCGGCTAGAAGAAGAAAATAGCAGCTTTTCAATTTATTTCCTTTCTATTTGAATTTTTATTCTTTTTAATTTTTATATTTGAATAGTATTTTTTATTTTTTTATTTTTTAATATCATATACTAAAAATACATATGGTGTCATGTATTTTTATTTTCTTCAAAGATTACAGTACTGATTAACCAAAAATACATATGGCGTGATGTATTTTTATTTTATCGTGTTTTGTAGTCTGTGCTTGTGCCCGTTTTCGTCTTTAAAAACAAAAAACAAAATCCTCTAACTAGGTTTTTATAAGCTAGTATCACTACAAAATATTTAATATTTTGTTATAAAATAATTTGACATAATAAATATTAAATTTGTGACTGTATACATATTGTGATATAACCGATTTATTATTATGTTCATTAAAATAATTCTATATATATATATATATATATTGTGACAAAATTTATACTGTTTTCATAGTAGAATGCAACTTTTGTGACAGTGTGACGAATATATATATATATATATATATATATATATATATATATATATATATATATATATATATATATTGTGACAAAATTTATATTTTTTCATAATAGCATGCAACTTTTGTGATAGTATGACAGATATATTTATTACAATAAAAAAATATTTTATCTCAATTAGTCTTAAATTAATAAAAAAATTCTTATAATGATAAAATATTTTTTATGGTAAATAAATTTATCACAAAATGTTAATTTATTTTTAAGATAATATATCTTATCACACATCTGTTCTATGACTTAAACATTAACACGTGATGAGACTATGATATCACTTGTAGGATTGAAATGTTTTCCAATGTTTATCCATTTTTAAGTTTTTTCATAGTCAACATATTTAATTGCAGGATATTCTAAAGTATATTCATATCATTTTGAAAATTAGTTGATTATCATAATATGAACTTTAACTTATTTCACTTCATCATATCATAATGTGCTTAACTTGACCTTAACACATAATTAGACTTTGATATCACTCGTAGAATTGAGATGTTTTCTAGTGATTATCCATATTTGAATTTTCTATAGCCAACATGTTTAATTGCAGGATATTCTGAAGTATGATTGTTCATGTGATTCTAAAAACAAGTTGATTATTATAATATAAACTTAAAATTATTTCACTTCATCATATCATGATCTTTATTGTGCAATCCCATGTGGTCAATAATTATTATTCAAATATACGTTTTAAAAAATTAATAAAATAAAAAATATTAAGTTATTTTATTCAAACTCAAAATGATTTATAATGTATTAAATTATAGATTTAGATATAAAATATAACATTTGTCAATTTACAATCTAAAGCCTAATAAAGATTCAAATATTAACGAGAATATCAATAAATTTATTATTGGATCATAGAAAAATAATTTAATATTAAAGAATTTATTAGATATGCACGTATTATTTAGCATTTTAAGGAAACATAATTTTATATTAATAAAATTAATTTAAAAACTTAATTTGTGATTTTAATTTTAACTTTGAATGTTATAAAAAAAATAAAATTGATATATCAAAATTTAGCATTTCCATATATTTTCATTTACTATGACAACTTATTTTAAAACTGTGAAGTGATTAAATAATTTTATAAAAATATCCTAATAATTAAATATAATAATAAAAGTCCTATTATATTAAAATTATTTCTCATTTTATGTAATAGGATTTTTTACATAAAAAATTTAATAAAAATGTTTTTGACACTAAAATTTGATGTCTTTTTATTATTATATATTGTGACAAGTTATTTTTTAATAATAAATTATTATTTATTATGATAAAATAATATCATAATAATTTATTGATTAATTAAATATAAAGATAAAATACTGTTACAATGAAAATTAGTTTCTTAATTGTAATTTCACAGGCATAAAAAAATTGATGTTATGATTTTTGATAAAATATTATGATGAAAAATTTTGTCATTATATTTTTTTGTCCATTTATTGTGATAAAATTTTTTATCACGAGTTAATTAATTTGTCATGATAATTGGAATAAATTATAGTATATTATGATGACATTGATTTTATCACAAAATTTTTTATCATAATAAGTAAAATTTTTGTATTATGTAAATTTTAAAATTTTAAAAAATTGATTTCTAAGTTTTATATTTGAAAAATTTTTCAAAATAAACATCATATTTCATTTTTTAATTTTCTAGAAATATAAGATTTATTATCATATTTCATTTTAACAATTTATTGCATAATTAGGTAATTTTATTCAATTGAAAATTTTATTAATTATTTATTATTGTAAGTTTTTTTTAAAGAAAAGTAGACACTATAATTCTTAAAAGATAACTCTCAATTGAACTACCTCAATCCAACTAGATTTCTATAAAGAATATTTAAAAAAAAACCAATAAAATTGACATTTATAAGTTTGAGAAAATTGAAAATAGTTAATAGAATAGAAAAAATTAGTATAAGAATTATAAAACAAGACAAAAAAAATATAAAAAATTATTAACTAAAAGGTTAATTTAAGTTTATAATAAAGTACAATTAGATTCAATATCCTAATATTATTGATGAAGCAAATCAATTTAGATTGCATTTATATGAATCCAAGTTATAGCCTAATACTAAATCGTTTTTTTTTTTTTCACTATAAAAACCTTTTCAACATATTTATATATATAGTAACACTTAAATTCTCTATTCATGTATCCGTGTAAAATCATGTTGATGATAAAAAGGCTATGTAAAAAATTAAATTATTAATTTCAACATTTTACTTTTTACATGTATACATTATTTAAAATTGTTCAAATTTATACAAAAATTTTGAATATTATCCTTCAATAGTAGTCTATTCTCAAATTTTCTTGAACTTAACAATTTATTTCATGATTAGGTCATTTTATTCAATTAAAAAATTATATATATATTCACAAAATATTATGAAAACTAAAAATTATATTTATAGATAAAATCCTAAAAAATTTATGCAAATTTAAATTTGTAAGCTCATTTTATCTATATTAAGAAAATAATATCAATAAAATTTGATTGATTTGTTTATAATCAATACATAAGTTTACAGATATTTATAAATTATTTGATTTTTTATGCACTCTCATAGTTAAATTAAATTATATTAAATAATTTTATTATAAATTTAATATTTATATATTCTATATTCACATATTAATGAAATTATCACACGTGCAACACATAATAAATAATGCTCGCACGCTCGTGGAGTTTTGAGTTTCACTTTGGCCTCTTCCCGCCAAAATGCTTTATTTGCTCTCAGAATGGATAAACGTCTAGTTTTCTCTACTCTCACAATGACACCAAAAAGACACAATCTTTACTTTATCTCCCAAACTTCTTATAATCCAATCACTTACTAGTTACTAATTCACAGGTAAGCATCAAGAACTAAACTTGCATTTTTAATTGAATAACCAACAATGAAAACCCTTATGGGTCTCACTTAAATCCTTATATTATCTTCCACAGGTCGATTCGTTCTAATTTGGATACGCAAAAGCAACAAAGTCAAACAGGCAATTGATACATTTGAGAAAATGGAGAAGTTTGGGTTGATGATCAAATCATCAGATTTTAATTGATTGCTTGATGCTTTGAGCAAGTTGAGGCAGGTGCACAGCGCACAAGACTCGTTTGATAAAATGAAGAAGAGAAGGCTTAGCCTGATACCAAGTCTTACGCGACATTTCTGGAAGGGTGGGTTCAAGAGAAAAACTTGTTGAAGTTGGATGAGGTTTATAGGGAAATGAAAGATGGGGGCTTTGAACCTGACGTGGTAACTTATGGTATTATTATGAATGCTTGTTGTAAGGCAAGGCAGTACCACACTGCAACCGAGTTATTTCATGAGATGGAAGCGAAGAATTGCCAGCGTAGTCCTCACATCTTTTGTTATTTAATTAACGGTTTAGGTTCTGAGCAGAGGTGGAATGAATCTCTCAAGTTTTTTGATCGATCAACTGCTAGTGTGTTTGCTCCAGAAACACCCACTTACAACGCTCTTGTGGGAGCTTATTGTTGCTCAATGAGGATGGAAGATGCGTGTAGGATGGTTCATGAGATGAGGGAAAATGGGATCGGTGCAAATGCGAGAACTTAATATATAATTCTTCAGCATCTGATAAAGGCTCAGAAGACAGAAGAGGCTTTTTCAGTTTTCCAGAAAATCAGCAGTGAGGAGGGATGTGAGCCAACTGCGAGTACCTATGACATTACAGTCAGGATGTTTTGCAACGCAGACACAGTGGATAAAGCAATAAAGGCTTGGGATCAGATGAGGGCCAAGGGAATCCATCCTGTGATGCATATGTTCTCCACTCTAGTTAACTATTTGTGCCATGAAAATATGGTAGAATTAGCTTGCAAATACTTTCAGGAGATGTTGGTAATCTCAAACAATCTCTTCTTGATGAGGGCAAGAAGGATACTGTCGTGCTTTTGACTCATAAGATTGATAAGTTAAGGAAAAACTCTAATTTCTGGTTAAGGAAGTCAGTGAGATATGCAAAGGCCCTCAGTCAAATTACGTTTCTGTCATTATAGACTTCCGCGAACAGCTTATCCATGGTTCAATGACATTGCCTTTCCCATATAATCCGCATGGAGCGTATGAATGGATTGCATTTGGACAAACGTCCTTCTATCAAAGGATGCCAGACCAACTTAACACAAGATCTGTGATTCAGTTTACTTCCAAGCGTCATTGGTAGCAGAAGTTAATTCTAGATTTGATTTACATGGCGCATATATATATATGCGCCATGTAAATCAACTCTAGAATTAACTTCTCCTGCTACCAATGACGCTTGGAAGTAAACTGAATCACAGATCTTGTGTTCAGTTGTACAGAGAGCTCACTGATCACGCCAATTATAGTGACGTTGCAATAATAGTCGATTTTTCTACACCTTTACTGCCTTCTCCTAGTGAAGGTACAAACCTGCTAGTTGAGGGCCTTATAGTTACTAGAAAATAATATTAGACCCCAATGACAACAGTCATTAAAATGAAACAGAGGAGAATAGAATAGGTGCAAGTAGAAATTTAGTTGGATTGCTCCATTATTTCAAGCATTGTTAAATTATAGTCTTCGATCCAATTGCCATAGGACAGCAAAAGAAACCATCAAAACGATTATTTTGAGGGCCTTTGTTGCAGAAGAATATCATTCCCAAAGCGCATGATTACATTTCATTTTCAGGGGTTCCATTAGATCACATCAGATCAATTGGAACGAAGCAAAAATTGAAAACTAGTATAGGCCATTTCACTTAAATGCAAAATCACAAGCTCATTGTTCTGCTGCTATCCATCCAACCTACTAATTTCTTGTACAGCTTTCTGATTCGCACCAGGTCACTGTGGAAAAAAGGTGTATGAATCTACAGCATTAAAACTACTAGAAACACCAAATCTTGAACGGGAAAGACGAAAAAAATTAGTGATGAAACAATGCATTCATCTTTAAATGCTACAGTAAAAGATGCAGAGAGACAGAAAAGAAAAAACTATCAAGAACATAGAATCATTTGCTACCACATCCTCACTACTCCCAGAAAAGAAATCTGACGCATCATGAGGTATCTCCTGCTCCACAAAACTTTTAGCAAGGCCATGAACAGCAAGCCAACCGTTGGTATACAAGTTAGGGAATATGACCTGAACTCCATTCAGCATCATAAAATCACCAGATGTTTTGATGTTTATCTTGAACCCCTCAAGATAAGTAAGCAACACCACCCCATCATCAAAATTCATCAGATCACTCTTCGAAATCTTGCAAGGCACAAAATGTCTAAAAAAGATCGACCGGAAGTCGCTTAAATTACCAAGAATGCCCTTCAGCAGGTTGTCAACAGGAGCAAAGATCGTCAAAGGAGTGTTATCTTTGAACTCCACGGCCAACTGCAAATCAAGAAACGAGGCCATAACAGAGTACCCTCTTGACCTCAAAATCCTACCTGCCTCTTTAAACGAGTGATCTCCGCCATCTTCGCCAGAAACAGAACACTCAAATGCATGAACCGGCCGGCCATGGACAAGCCCAGAAACCTCAAACTCAGGATCAAGAAACCTCTCAATTCCAAAAATCACCAACGACCCATTATCGTATACCGCAGACCCATTAAGCTTGATCCCGTTTAAGGAAACCCCACCACCATTGGAGGTGATAATGAGTGAGAGATTGGGGAGGAAAGTAGGGATCTTGGAACCAGGGGGGAGGGATTTGAGGAAGTTGAGAGGTAAAGAAATCGGGGAGAAGTGGAAATGGAGGAGAGAAAAAGAGGGCTGGCCTAAGTTAATAAAAGCTGTATCAGGAGGAGTAAAGATGGTGAGAGATTGAATGGTTGGTGGGATTAGGGATGAAGAGGCGGATACGAGAGTTAGAGCCATGGAAATATAGCCGGAGTTGGAGAGGACGGTGGCGGCGTCGAGGATGGTGGAGGTGGGGATAGGAGCGGAGGTGGAGAGGAAAAAAAGAAAGATGAAGAAGAAGAAGAGGCAAAAGTGTATAGCCATTGATTATGGATTACGAGCGTTTTGGGAAGGAGAGGGAGTTTGTATGTGCGCATAAGGAGAATTGGAATGAATGCCAGTTGTCATTTGGCGGGAAATAGTTGACACGTGGAGGAGTTTGATTTGTTAGTTCGGGATAGAATGCAAGTTTGTTATAAGGAGGTTGAGCGGACTATTGGACAGTTAACAGGGTTTCTATTATTATTATTATTATTTACCGATGTGAATATGTATGTTATAATCTGAATGTTCTTTAATTAAATAAATATTTGAATCAGGCTATTGGCTTCCAAATCCCAATCTATTAATTCAGAAATCTGAGGCTAGTATCCATAAACCAAATGCTAGAGTTATTGGTATTTTATTGATAATTCCCTAATTATATGATAAATTTTAAATTTTAAAATCATAGAGTCAATTAGTTAGTATAGTGTGTAAATCAATGAAGTCTCCTCATAAGTTATTTGAAGTGTAGATTGATAAAAACAATAATAATATTTTGAGTTTGACCAATTTATTAAATGAACATTAAAATTAAATTTGAACTTAATTAGTTAATTTAATGAATCAATTTTAAGTTTATATGTATTCAACTCATAATTCGTGAATTAATTCAATAATAAATTCATGAGTTAGTTTATAAATAATTTTATTAATAACATGTATAAAAAATTTCAAAAGATATTAATTAAATATATAAAATAAAATATATTTTATATTATAATATACATTTATAATGTAATATCTAAAATTTTTATATAAATAATAGTACATATATTAAATTTTGAAATCAAAATTTGACTCAATTGAGCTATTTAATTTTTAAAAATAAATAAACAATATATAATTTAATTTAATTTATTAAAAAATTTGTCTCAAGCGTATTTTAATTTATGAAATTTATAATCATATTTGATTAGAACTCAAATTCAACTTATTTATAAATAATTTTAAGATATTCCTGTCATTTATAAACAAATTAAACTTGAGCAAGTCAAAATTGAGCTCAACTCTATTGGTTTACACCCTTCCATGTATAATAAAGATTGAAAAAATTTTGTGCAAAATATTTGAGTCATAGATATCATGTGTTAAATTTATCGTACTTACCTTGGGTCCATAAGGATAGTAGTAGTTGGACTGCACTGCATTGGTATGGATGTCCTGTAACATGATGCTCTTCAGGTTGTAGGAGCTGCGGAGGAGGAGGTGATGAAAAGAGGAGAGAGAGGAGGTGCACTATGAGGTGGTGATGGAGAAATTGATCTAATCTAGTGAAGAGTATTGTCGAAATGGGTTTTGAACCATCAATCCCAATTCCCAAATACTCTCATTTGTCATAATTAGCAAGAACTGCAAATTTTATTTTATTTTTGTCATATAATTTTTTCAGATCATCTTTATTTATTTTTTTTCTTGAGGTGCAAAGGTCAATTGAATCCTCAAATTTAAATGTAATATTCAGAAAAACCTAAATTAATTTTTATGACCCAATTAAGCACTTGAGTTATAATTATTAGTTTAATTAACAGTATTTTTTATTAAAATACTTTTCATATTTACAAATGACAAAAAAATTATTTAAAATTCAAAATTAAAAGAAAATAAATTCATGAATTCCAATGGAGACAAATTTTGCTAAATCCCAAAAAAAAATCAACAAATCAAAAAATCCATTAAAATTCTTCAAAAAAATCACATTATTAACCCAGAAGTGTGAAAGAATATCCAAAAATATTAATTAATTAATCTCTAACAAACTTATAAAAATTAAATGTTAGACTTATAAAGTTTCTGACAAATACGCTGAGAAATTTACTTTAAATAAATTCAAAAAATGAATATTAAACCCAAAAATTCTTCGAAAAATTACATAATATTACAATAAAATTATGCTCAAATTCAATTTCAAATTTGAGCATCTTTAAATTACATAAATATTATAACAAATTGCATAAACTCAAGCATGCTTAAACCCAAGCTCAATTCAACATCTTCATCGAAATCCATTACAACCTCTTGAATCAAATCTGATGCATTAGCATCAACGACTATCACCAAATCCACGAAATTTAGAATTGTATTGACATTGACAGACTCACTAAAAATTTAAGATAATATAATAAAAAATCTATAATTAAAGAAGAGACTAATGGTCAGTAATGAAACAAAAGAGAATAAAGAAGTTATAGAAGAATTAACTATGGCGCTGGAGGGAAAGGATAGGATAAGAGTTTGAAGTTGAGGTGGAAGCTAGAAGAAGAGAGTCAGAGGATTTGAGAACCAAATTGTTGACCAATATGAGGATGCGTGAATATGTTACGAAGTTGGGATTGGAGGAATAGGAGAGGCATGAGATGCAGTAAGGAAGAAGATTGATTTTGGTTCTATTTTTATCAGTATCTTGTAATTATAGTTAGAATATTTATTCAAATGTAAGTTATTAATAAATTACATGTGGTTTGTTCTCTGGATTCATGTTGATGTTTTATTTACGTTGATATTAATTATTTTTTCTATTTTATTTTATACGTGAATATTATAATTTTATATTTAATTAATATTAAATTGTATATAATTGATTATAATTTATGTTTGCTTCATTTACATAATTAATCACTTATTACGTGATTTTGAAAGACTGTGAATAAGGAAAATATATACTGGATAGAAAATATATATATGCTTAGAGTTAATAACCATAAATAATCTTTTTATTTTATTGGTCAATAACTAAAATAAATTTAACTTTCATTAATATGAATAAATATATATTTGTCCTTGATAAAACAAAAAAGTATGAAATCCTTAATAGAATAGAAAAAGAATTAAAATAAAAATATGATATGAAATCTTTAAATATTTTAGATTTTAGAAATAAAATAATTTTTATTTATTAACTTATTTTCATTATATAGTTAAAGTTACTATTATAATTATTACACGAAAAAAATATAAGAGTGTAAGAAAAACAAATTCTTAAATCTGCAGTGGCCAAATTAAAAAGTAGGAATATAACTCTAAGAATTAGGAACATACACCACTTAAATTAAACTAAAAAATATAAGAGAATAGTCTAAAAAATTTAATGGCACACAATGCATCTAAAAGATAATAGCATAAGCAAATAAAAAAATTAAATAAAGAAATAAAAATTCTTAAATTATACTGTTTTAAAAAATTTTCTTTTTGAATGCTTCATGTGTTTTTTTTTTTTTAAATATAGATATGTTCAGTTCTCTAAATATAGATTCAAAGCTATAACTTTCTTTATAATATATATATATATATATAAAATAAGAAGTTGCATATAACAAAATAATAATAATAATTTATATTTATAATAATAATGTATAATTGGAGAATTTTAGAACTAATTTATTGAAAATAAAGGACTAGATATAATAATTATTAATTAAACTTTGATTTCATTTATTAAAATTAAAGTAAATTTTATTGGTAAAAAACAAAATGATTTAATTTTCTAAATTTTATTGGTTTAATATTTAAATTTATCTATGTAAAAATGAAGATATAAAATTTAATAACTATTTTCTAATTATATATTTTTAAGTGTGATAACATCACTCGCACGTGTTACACCTATTATAAAAATTAGTGTGTGTGCGTGTGTGTGTTGGTGTTGGCCTCTTCCCGCCAACAAAAGCACCAGAATGTTTCGTAGTATTAGGGTTTGGTAAATCTCTAATTTGCTGTCAAAATGGGTCGCCCTCTAATGTTCTATACTCTAACAAGAACACCAAAAAGACACAATTTTTACTCTACTCTATCTCTCAAACCTTTTGTCATCCAATCACTTACTAATTCACAGGAAAGTATCAAGTATCGAACTTCCATTTTTAATTCAACAACCAACATTGCGTCTCACTTAAATCCTTATATTATCTTCCACAGGTCGATTCATTCTAATTTGGATCAAACCCAAGTGGTAATCCAGGCTAATAACCAAAACCCAGAAATATTAACCGACAAAGTCTTTAAAGAGACCGACAAAATCTGCAAATTATTATCAGAAAACCCCGATTCTAGCATTGAGACTTTGCTCAAGAAGGCTTCTATTGAGGTATCGCCAGGTCTGGTACTTGAGGTACTGAAGAGGTTAAGCAATGCAGGTGTTCTTGCATTGTCCTTCTTTAGATGGGCAGAGAAGCAAGAAGGCTTTATGTACAGCACGGACAGCTACAATACCTTGATTGAGTCGCTGGGCAAGATTAAACAGTTCAACATGGTGTGGAGTTTAGTTACTGATATGAAGCGAAAAGGGCTACTACAAAAGGATACTTTTGCTTTGATTTCGAGGAGATATGCAAGAGCAAGAAAAATCAATGAGGCAATTAATGCATTTGAGAAAATGGAGAAGTTTGGGTTGATGATGGACTCATCAGATTTTAATCGATTGCTTGATAATTTGAGCAAGTCGAGGCAGGTGCAAAGTGCACAGGACGTGTTTGATAAAATGAAGAAGAGAGGGTTTGAACCTAATATTAAGTCTTACGCGATATTACTAGAAGGGTGGGGTCAAGAGAAAAACTTGTTGAAGTTGGATGAGGTTTATAGGGAAATGAAAGATGAGGGCTTTGAACCTGACGTGGTGACTTACGGTATTCTTATGAATGCATATTGTAAGGCAAGACAGTATGACACTGCAATCAAGCTATTTCATGAGATGGAAGCAAAGAATTGCCAGCCTAGTCCTCACATTTTTTGCACTCTGATTAATGGTTTAGGTTCTGTGCAGAGGTTGAATGAAGCTCTCAAATTTTTTGATCGATCAAATGCTAGTGGGTTTGCTCCAGAAACACCTACTTACAATGCTCTTGTGGGAGCTTATTGTTGCTCAATGAGGATGGATGATGCGTATAGGATGGTTCATGAGATGAGGGAATGTGGGATCGGTCCAAATGCGAGAACTTATGATATAATTCTTCATCATCTGATAAAGGCTCAGAAGACAGAAGAGGCTTTTTCAGTTTTCCAGAAAATGAGCAGTGAGGAGGGATGTGAGCCAACTGTGAGTACCTATGAGATTATAGTCAGGATGTTTTGCAACACAGACAGAGTAAATAAAGCAATAAAGGTTTGGGATCAGATGAAGGCCAAAGGAATCCTTCCTGGGATGCACTTGTTCTCCACTCTAATTAACTGTTTGTGCGATGAAAATAAGCTAGATTTAGCTTGCAAATACTTTCAGGAGATGTTGGATGTAGGTATCCGGCCTCCAGCGCATTTGTTTAGTAATCTCAAACAATCTCTTCTTGATGGGGGCAAGAAGGATACTGTCGTGTTTTTGACTCATAAGATTGATAAGTTAAGGAAAACTTCAATTTCTGGTTGAGGACGTCAGTGAGATATGCAAAGGCCTACTGTCAAATTACGTTTCTGTCATTAGAGACTTTCGCAAACAGCTTATTCATGGAATTTCAGTGCTTTAAGGCGTTATTAAATTGGGACTTTGTGATATTGTTTAAAGCATGTACAACGTAGCTCAAGTATTATGAAATTTTCTTTTTATGTTTTCCTTACGATGAGGGTTCCTAAATGTTGATTGAGGTATTATCTAGATTCTTAAATATGGTTGAATGATGTTGCCTTTCCTGTATGATTCGTAGGGAGCGTATGCACGAGGATGTATATCAGCTATGTGAAATTCAATATGGTCCATGTGCCATGTAAATCAATACTTTAATTAAATTCTCCTGCTGCTGATGACACCTGAAAATAAACTAATCACAAATTCCCCTACAGTAGAGGTCACGATCATGCCAATGATAGTGCAGTTGCAATAATAGTCAATTTTTCTACACCTTTACTGCCTTCTCCTTGTGAAGGTACAATCCTACTAGTTGAAGGCCTTATATTACTAGAAAATAACAGTAGAGTCCAATTGCTCAGTCATTAAAATGAAACAGAGGAGAATAGGTGCAATTGGAATTTAGTTGTATGCCTCATATTTCAAGCATTGAAAGAACATAGTGCGAACTAAATTATAGTTTTCGATCCAATTGCCACATGACAGCAAAAGAAACCATCAGCACAATTATTTTGAGAACATATTTAGATGACATTTCATAGCTTTAAAAGAAGTAAACTTTTCTTTCTTTCTTTTTTTCTTCTTTTTTTTTTTTTTTTTTTTTTTTTTGGGTGTGCATCAGAAAATTAAAAATTTTAAAAAGAAAGAGAAGGAAAATATGTACAGCATTCTCAAGTGAAAATTGCATGTATTTGGGAGATGGCAACCTGTTCCTCCTATGTCAATGCAACAGCAATTAGCATCTCCACGGTAGTGAAATTAAGAACTAAGATCCTATTAAGAAGAAAAAATGCAGAAGAATTTCATTCCCAAAGCATATGATCACAATCCATTTTCAGAGGCTCTATTACATCACATCAGATCAATTGGGAAAAAGAAAAGTTTTCAAACTAGCATACTCCAAGTCGCTTAAATGCAAAATCGCAAGTTCATTGTTCTGCTCCTATGAGTCCAACCTACTAAGTACAGCAGGACTTGATTTCTTCTAGAGTTTTTCTTGATTCGCACCAGGTCAGTGAGGGAAAAAGTTGTATCAATCTATAGAACCAAAACTAGAAAAGCCAAATCTTGGACAAGAAAGAAGAAAAAACTAGTAATGAACCAATGCGTCCCTCCCTAAAAGTTATGGTAAAAGATGCAGAGAAACAGAAAAGAAAAGACTATCAAGAACATAGAATCATTTGCTACCACATTCTCGCTGTTGCTTGTGCGCCCAGAAGAAGAATTTGATGCATCATGAGGTATCTGCTGCTCCCCAAAACTCTTAGCAAGACCATGAACAGCAAGCCAATCATTGGTGTACAAGTCAGGGAATAAGACCTGAACCCCATTCAGCATTATAAAATCACCAGATGTTGTGATGTTTATCTTGAACCCCTCAAGATAAGTAAGCAACAGCACACCATCATCAAAATTCAACAGATCATTTCCCGAGAGTTTGCAAGGCACAAAATATCTAAAAAAGATTGACTGGAATTCGCTCAAATTACCAATAATACCATCCAGCACATTATCTACAGGAGCAAAGATCGTCAAAAAAGTGTGATTTTTGAACCCTGCGGTCAACTGCAAATCAAGAAACGAGGCCATAACAGAGTGCCCTCTTGACCTCAAAACCCCACCCACCTCGCTAAACAAGTGATCACCACCCCCTTCACCAGAAGCAGAACACTCAAAAGCATGAACCGGTCGGCCATGGACAAACCCAGAAACCTCAAACTCAACATCAAGAAACCTCTCAATTCCAAAAATCACTAACGACCCATTATCATACACTGCAGACCCATTAATCTTGACCCCATTTAAGGAAATCCCACCGCCATCGGAGGTGATGATGAGGGAGTGGTTGGGGAAGAAAGTAGGGATCCTGGAACCTGGAGGAAGGGATTTGAGGGAGTTGAGAGGGAAGGGTATGGGGGAGAAGTGGAAATGGAGGAGAGAAAGAGAGGGCTGGCCTGAGTTAACAAAGGCAGTATCCGGAGGAGTAAAGATGGTGAGGGATTGAGTGGCTGGTGGGATTATGAATGAAGAGGCGGATTCAAGAGTTAGAGCCATGGAAATGTAGCCGGAGTCGGACAGGACGGTGGCGGCGTCGAGGATGGTGGAGGTGGGGATAGAAGCGGAAGTGGAGAGGAAAGAAAGAAAGGTGAAGAAGAAGAAGAAGAAGTGTGCAGCCATTGATTATGGATTGTGAGCGCATTGGGAAAGAGAGGGGAGTATGTATGTGCAAATGAGGAGAATGGGAATGAGTGCCGGTTATCATTTGGCGGGTAATAGTTGACACGTGGAGGAGTTTGATTTGTTATTCTGGGATAGAACGAGTTTGTTATAAAGCGGTTGAGCGGACTGTTAGACAATTCACAGGACGCGAATATCTATATAATAATCTGAATGTTCTTTAATTAAATTTAATGTTTGATGAATCCGGGCATTGGCTTCCATCTCCCAATCTCTTAATTTACAACTCTCAGTCCAATATCCATAAACTAAAAGCTAGAGCCATTGGTATTTTATTCATAATTCCCAAATCACAGAAACCAATTACTTAGTATAATCTATCTATAAGAATAGGAAAATTTTGTGCCAAAAATTGAGTTGCAAATATCATTTGCTAACCATTGTATAGATAATAAGGATAGTGGTTTCTGGGCTCAATTGGTAATATGATGGTCTTCAGGTTGCAGGGGTGGCAGAGGAGGTGGAGGGTACTATGAGGTGGTGACGGAGAAATGGACCTAATCTAAATACATCAGCATCTAATGAAGAGTATCGTCGAAATGGGCTTTGAAAATCTAATTTTAATTTGAAAGAATGATGAAACTAATTATACGTTTTAATGAACACGATCATTCCAAACTTATCAGAAAGTAACCAAATCCGCAGTAGGACGTTGCAGACGCAGAATGTCATATTCTGGGTTCGACTCGCAGTTGCGGAACTTTTCTGGTTTTTCCTTTATTCATTAAACTATTTTAATTGTTAAGTGGGCTTCTGTTATATTTTGTATCGCCAATTAGGCCTGCAATGAAAAATTCTTGGATTAATACCAATTCTGGCCTGGTTGAAGATTCTTGGCAAATTATATCGATTCATATATCATTGTATCATAGATTTAAATGTACATGTTATTAAAAATTAAGTATATATTTTTCAATATACAGATCGTTCAATATTAATATATATATTTTAATATTAATATACATGCAATTAAAACTAAATATACATGTAGATTTGGATCCATGAAATAATATAAACTTGGATCCATAATATAATTTGTGAAATTATACCATGAACTCGGATCAAATAATATCATGGTTTCAGTATTCAAAATATGTGTGTTTTGGTACTATCATTTATATGTTACATGCATGATATATATTTTTTACTATGTAAGTAACTATTCATTAATTACCAACATAATGTTCATTGGATATTATCTTGTATATTCATCGTTTTATTAAACAATCCGATGTGGTGTAATTTTGTCATTTATGTAGTCTTTTATGTTCGTCATTTTATTATATCGTCTTTTATGTTCGACATTTTATTAAACAATATTTTTGTTCATGTTCATTTAATTTTTAGTTTAATATGGTGCATATAATCATATTTTATTAATATTTATATTCATCAACTGTAGTCTTTAATAATTAAATAATTAAATATTCATCATTTTTTTGAATAATATAAAGATGCATGTTCATTACTTAATACATAAATATTCATCATTTGTAAATACTATATTCATCAATTATAGTCTTTTATGTTAATTGTGTTATCATTTATTAATTAGTGATGAAATATTCATCATTTGTTTCAATAATGCTCATCATTATTGTGTTATATTAGATTAGGTACATTAACAAGCTTTATGTTCATTGATTAGTATCAAAATTTTCATTATTTGTATGCACAATATTCATCATTTCTAATTTTTATCTTCATTACTTTTTCATATAAATATTGTATAAGAGTTAATTTATTCATTAAAAATGTATAACTTTTTTTCATAAAATTTGATGTTCATTACTTAGTATTTTGATGTTTATTATCTATAAGCACGATATTTATCATTTTTAATTTTTATTTTTATTATTTTTATGTAATATTTTGTATGAATTAATTTGTTTGTTAAAAAAAATATTATTTCATTACATTTTTTGTTTATTGATGAGTATTTAAATATTAATTATTTGTTTGCACAATATTCATCTTTTATGATTTCATGTTCAGTAATTATTACATATATATTCATTTGCTATAATATTTATGTTAATCATATTTAATTCATTAAAGTAATCAAAATAATATATTTATAATTAAATCAAATAGAAATTATAAATTTTTAATTTGATTTTATTTAATTATAGTTATATATATATATATATATATATATAAAATAAATTTAATATAAAACTTTATAATTTATTTTTAAAAAAAATCAACTTACTTAATTTTTATATAAAAATAAAAACTTTAAAATAATATTAAATCAAATTAAATATAATAATAATAGAAAATCTGAATCAAACTAATTGAATATTACATTAATTTATTTTTAATAATGATAATAATAATAATAAAAGAAGATCTCTTTTCAGCCTGGTGGGCAAGTGAAAATGTTTTTCTTTGAAGCTTGAATAATGGAAAAAGAAAGAAAAGATAAAAAGAGTGCCTTTGGCGAAAAGAAAGAAAACCAAACTAGCTTAAAAGAGTGCGTTTAATAAGTACATAACTGGATTTCCGTGTGATTACATGTCCAGACTATGATACTACGTAGTTTGAGGTCTATAATAATAATAATAACAACTCAAGATTGCTGGTGAAATATAAACAAGTTTAGTGTAGCTTAATAATATTTTTTTTTTTGCATTTTTATAATTTTATTTAAAATTGACTTAATTTAGATCAATTGTATCCAATTTTAAAATTAAAACTAAAAAGCTTATATTATTTGTTAAAATAGTTATTACTTTGCTGTAGATTATGCCTTTAGTTGCTACATTGATAATTAGCTTAATTATTTTAAAAAATAGAAAAAAATACATCGAAATCAAATGATATTGTGGTAATGGGCTTTGAAAATCTAATTTGTTTTAATGAAAGAATGATAGAACGAATCATCTATTTAATAAAATTACACATTATAGACATTATAAAGTAACTAAATCTGCAGTAGCGCATTACAAACGGAAAATGTTGTATTTATTTCTGTCTTTCTCTTCTTTGTTTTTCTTTCTTTCCGTTACTTTCTCCCCTTAAAAAAAAAGAAAAAGAAAAAAAAAAGAAAAAAATGAAGACAATATGAATGTCGATAAACACCACCATCGTCCTCATTATGTTGAAAATAATAAAAATAAAAAATTTCTCTCTCTCTCTAAAAAATAGCAGGAAAATAGAGATTTATGTGAGTTTTTATTTTATAAGATTTAATTATTATTTTTATTGTTTAAAATAAAAAAATTATGACTTTTTATGCATTTTAGATGAAAAATAGTTAAAAAATAAATATTTTTGAGCTAAAATTAGACATTAAAAGAGAAAAAAATCATATTTATTAGAGGTCGAAAATGAAGTTTACGTTCTAATTATTATTCTTTTTTTTTTTTGTTTATCGATAGTTACATAAATTAAAAATAGACCCAAAATAAATCTAAAATAAATATCTTCTTGAAATTTTTTTGTATTTAATTTTAAAAAATGTTGAACTATTAAATATAAAATAAAAGTAAATAAAAATAAATAATTTACTGTGTATAAATATATTTTACTTGATGTCGTTATAAAATAAAACGTGTTTATTGGAAATTGAAGATGATATCTACGTTCTAAATTTTTTTTTCCTTTTTTTTATCAATGATTGCATAAGCCAAAAATAAATTTAAAATAAATCTAGAATAAACCAAAAATCATTTTAAAATAAATTTAAAATGATTTTTTCATATTTAACTTTTAAAATTTTTGAATTAATAAACCTAAAATAAAAGTAAACAAAATAAAAATGTGTTTGTTAGAAGTTGAAGATAATGTTAAGTTTTAATTGTTTTTTTTAATTTATTTTATTGATGACTTTCACCAAATCAAAAGTAAATTTAAAATAAATCATTTGTAAATCAATAATAAATCAAAAAAAATAGTAATAAACTATTTATAAACATTTTGCGATATAAGAAGAATTAAACGAAAATATTGTCTCAAAAGAAAACTCATAATAAATCATTTATAAATCAATAATAAATTAAAAATAAACTATTTATAAATATTTTATAGTATGAAAAGAATTAAACGCAAATATTTTATTCAATTTTCAACAACTTAGTTTTTTCTTTTATGATTGGTTTTTAACTCAAATATGCTCACTTTTAATTATTTTTCATTCACAGTATATGAAAATTCATGCTTTTTTATTTTAAACAATAAAACAAACATTAAAAATTATATTTTGTCAATGATATATGATTCAAAATCATCCACAATAAAATGAGTTTGAGCTCAAACTCGATTCTTTGTCGTCTTCTTTTTATTTTATCGATGATTTCACTAAACCAAAAGTAAACATAAAATAAGTCATTTGTAAATCAATAATAAACAATTTATAAATGTTTTACGGTGTAAGACGAATTAAACAAAATCATATTTTATCAATGATGTATGATTCAACATCATCCACAATAAAATGAGTTTGAGCTCAAACTCGATTCTCTCTCTTCTTCTTTTTATTTTATCGATGATTTCACTAAATCTAAAATAAGTCATTTGTAAATCAGTAATAAATCAAAATAAACTAGCAATAAATCATTTGTAAACGTTTTACGATGTAAGAAGAATTAAGCGAAAATATTGTCTGAAAAGTAAACTCATAATAAATCATTTTTAAACCAGTAATAAACCAAAAATAAATTATTTGTAAATATTTTACTATTTAGAAATAATTAAATGCAAATATTGTCTTCAACTTTCAGCAACTTGATTCTCTCTCTCTTTCGTAACTGCTTTTAAATTCAAACATGCTTATTTTTAACTATTTTCGTCCACAATATATTAAAACTTATGATTTTTTATTCTAAACAATAAAACAAGTATTCAAAATCATATTAAATATGTTTTTAAAGTGAGAAATATATATAATATAAAATTTGTTCTCTTTAAAATAGAATATGCAAATCTGCAATTGTTTGCAATAAAAAGTATTTATTTTATTGATTTTGATTCATCAAGAAACTTAAATGAATTTGAGAACAATTTAATTCACCAAGAAACGCAAATGAAATGGATAAAAAAAATATATACTTAAGAAGAAAAATCGATTTGGAAATATTATTTCTTGATTTGATGAATTCAATTAATTGATTAAGGTAAAACAATCTTCATTCCTTTTTTTATAGTTGAGTGAAATTGATTATAGAAATCAGAGAATGAGCGTAAAATTGTAATATTTTATTAGAAAACAGTTTTTTTTAAGGAATTGTAGTTGTTTGAAGTATATTTATTGTTAATTATTAATTTTTAGGTAATCCTGTCCATTACCCAAATATAAAAGAATTTAGAGTATAGCTTAATAATTTTTTTTTTTGCATTTTTGTAATTGTATTTAAATTTTTTAAAATAAAAAATTTTATTTAAAATTGAGTTAATTTATATCAGTTGTATCCAATTTCAAAATTAAAAAAAAAAAGCTTATACTATTTGTTAAAATATTTATTGCTTTTGCTTTAGACTATGTCGTTAGTTATTACACTGATAATTAACTTAAATATTTTAAAATTATAAAATTTAATATTTTGATTAACAACAAAAATTTGAAATAATTTTTTTAAAAAATGAATTATTTTATTTTTAATAAATTTCAATTGATATGAATTTGATATAATTACTTTTATAATATGCATAGCAATTATATAATAATCATATAATAATGATTTTTAATACAATTTTTGGTGTTGGGTGTAACCAACACAAGTTTAGCTAATTTTAGATAAAACTATTTATTTTAAAAGGTTTGAATTATAAAACTGCAAAAATATTTGTTTTTTTATCATTACAATGTTCATATAACATTTACTATAAATATAAAAATGCATTTCTATTATATTATATTATGACTAACGACCATTTTTCTGTTTATCTGACCATTTCACTGTATCTCATTGTTCTATTTGGTTCATCTATTTGTTGAGAGCAAATGGACATTTACCCTTTAAACCATGTTTCATTTGTTGGAAAATGAAAATAGAAAGTAATTCATGATGCATGATTTTAGGTAAAATAAACACGATGCATTTATCTATACTATACATCATGTATAGAATACATAAAAATATACTACTATTTATTTAATTATTTTTTTCTTAATTTCCTAACAATTAATCTCAATCTAGCTTAGAAAAGAGAATCAAATAAATAACATCATGTGTTATAAAGTAGACATTTGAACATCAGACTACTAAAAAAATTTCCATTATTAATACGTATTATTAATTATGAATACAAGGGGTCAAAAAAATAATCGACTATTTTGGATAAATAAAAGGAAAAAAAAAAAAGAAATCCACACCAGAGAGTTTAGAAAATAAATCTTTCATTTTCTTTCTTGCAGAATGAGAATAACGACAAATTCAACCCATGTTTACATAGTAATTAAGATTATCTATATTAATTAATGCATTCATTTCATGGGGTGACAAGATTTAGCATAGTAAAACCTGTTGCGCATGCTAATATAACTAATTCATTAATTTGATTTGAAAATTATGCGCACAAGAGATTTAATTTATGCGAAACAAATTTATTTTCTTCAGCCATTGTCACCAATATGAATGCTTATGAATCGAGTATGATAGTCACGGATAAACAATGACTTCATGAAGTTAAGTTTTATTGTTCATAAAATGCAATTATTTTGCCCCTAAAATTGCAAAAGGAACAAAGTGTTAATAAAATTATGGGATTTTATGATATGAAATGAAATGAATTAAAACTATAGGGAATAAGGGTGGGCTACCATTAGCAATCCTTCCAATCCCTAGACCATTTTTTGTATGCACACCAAATTAGCCTAGTGTGTGAGCCCGCCGCTTCCTCTTGTTGTTGAGTTGAAACATATCTATCTTCAAGCCAGCTTTGTTGTTAATGATATGATCAGCTGTTCACTAATATTTTTCTTTTATTTTCTTAAATGAATTCAGAATTTATTTTGCTTTCTTAACACTTTTCTTTTCTTTTGATCTAATATTCTTGACATTATAAAAGAGTTTATACAAATTTTGTTTTTAGTGATCGCACTTGTCATTTTATTTCCATGTATTTTGTAAATTTAATTGATATCACAAAAATGACTTGAAAAGAGTTCATTATTGTGAATTTTTTTTTATAAGTTGATTGAGAAACAATCTATTTTTAATGGCATAAATATATTTTTTTAATTTCTTAAATTGTCATATGCAAAGGGGGGTCAAAACAATTCATTCAAACAACGTTAAAGAAATTAAACACAATACTTTAACAAGAAATTTGTGTACGTCCTTGTACATTTAAAAAAAAAAACATTTCTTTCTTGTTGTGATTAATCAACTAATTTATGAGTATGGGGCAAGAAAGCCAACGCAATATATAGTCTTTTGCTTCTATTCACTTAAGTAAATTTCCATCCTAATTTTTATATCCCTATAATTGTCCCCTATGAAGTGTATGTTACGGTTATTAATGTTGCTTCTAAAAATGAAATTGAAACTTTGACGTGCTGTTTCACATAATCTATAGGAGTTTAACTTTTAGGGTTTTACTACGTTGTGGTATATTAAAAATTCGACATGAATATCAAAATTTTATATTATTGATATATATTAATGTAAATATGTAATAGTATCATTTTTTTATTTAAAATTAAATGTAGAATGTCTAAGATGTAAGATAAATATATTAAAATTTTAGTTATAAAAATAATATAATATAAAATAATATATTATATTTGAAATATTAAGAGGACATTTAATATATAGTAAATTAAATTTACTGATATTTAAAATGAATTAAATAATCTTTGTACAAAAATTTAACTTTAAGTTACATTTTATGGACTTGAAGTTATCGTATGAATAATGATGATTGTATCATTGAGATTAAAAGATTCACAAGAAGGAAAATAGATAAAACCACATATGATCTCTCTAAGAATTAATTAATGATTAATAAGCCAATTAATTAAGGAATACGGAAAATTATTGAATGAATTTGGCACATAAAAATACACTTTTTTTTTCAAAAAAAAAAAAGTGAAATCCATTATTCATAATTTCAAATGAATTCCATGCATTTTTAAGTGCAAGGTGCATTATTTTCAAGTACGTCAAATTAACATAATAATTTTATATAATATGTTTCCTTGAAATATTAAACAAATAGTATCATTATATAATTAGGATTTAAGAATTAGGTTACTTGAATTATAAGAAGACCAATAACATAAAAACTTGACTGCTTATTGTTGATATCGTAGTATGTTTGTGGGATTTATATATGACACGAACGCGGCATATTACAGCAGATCTCATATTGGGTTTCGGGAGTTTGTTTGTCTTACTAAAAATTATTTTATATATTATGAAAGTCGTGAGCAAGATATTTCTCGCGATAGAAAGGAAAAAGGCAACAAAGACGTTTACCTAAACGCCAACTAATTCTGTCAAGCTGGCATTTGGGATTCAATTGTGCATATTATTAATCATATGAATATTTTTATATCTTGTACTGTAAATTTTTTATTTAGTGTTTATCTTTTAATTGTAGTAATTATCATAATTATATGTTTAATTATAAACTTGATTATAGACTTAATTATATGTTTAATTATAGGCTTGATTATTGGCCTAATTATAAGCTTGTATACAAAGAAAGTAGGTCTGTATATAACGCTGGTTCTCTGCCTTTATCATATATACATATTTTCTAAAATTCTTCAAACTATTTTCTTCTTCTCATTATTTACATGGTATCAGAGCCTCCCTTATGTCCTCTGGTCATGGGTTCGATCCACGAAATCTTCAAAGAGATGTCGAGTCTCTGCCTAGTGAAAGATAAGATGCAGAGCGTGGTGGATTGGGTTTATGACTATGACATAAGAAGATCTTTGGGCCTCTATCCATAAGTCCGGACTTTTGGTATAATTGTTTATTTTTTATCCAATATGGCTCTTATTCCTCTCTCTTCATCGTCTTCTTCCTCCTCTAATTCATCCATCAAGTCTTCTTTTTCCTCCTCTATTAAATTGAATTCCACTAACTATCTTACGTGGACCCAATATGACTCATGTTCCTCTCTTTTCATCATCTTCTTCCTCCTCTAATTCGTCCATCAATTCTTCTTCTTCCTTCTCTATTAAATTGAATTCCACTAACTATCTTGCGTGGAAAACTCAATTCGACCCTATCTTAAACTTTCAAGATTTACACGGTTTCATTGATAGAATAAAACAATCACCTTCTAAAACCATCCCTACTTCAGATACAGATCCCACTCCAAAACCAAATCCAGAATTTGTGGATTGGTTCAAAAAAAAAAAAAGACCAACTGCTTCAATCATGGCTTCTGGCATCCTTAACCGAAGAAGTGTACCCTTTCATTATTGGCCTTTCTTTTGTTGTTTGACAAGCTTTATCCAATGTTTTTGGTGCAATTTCCATGAATCGTCAACTCCAATTGCATATCAAACTTCAAAAACTCTGCAAAAATGACCTCTCTTTTTATCTCTTCCTTCTCTCTCTCTCTCTAAGCCAATCTTCTCTCTTTTGAATTCTTCTTCCTTATGATAATAGCTTCTGCCTTATAAATTCCTCTTCTCATCGTTATTATTACCCTCTCTTCCTTAGCCTTCCTTTGCATATCATTTCTCCAATTCTCTGTTCCTTTATTGTACACAACTATCCTTTTCTTTCTCCACTTTGATCGAAGTTATCTTTCAAAAATTATTACTTTATTGGAAAAGTCAAATTTTCATGAATTTGGGTTCTTGATTGTTTGATTTGATCATTTCCAGCTGGATCTTCTACCC
>CATIWR010433427.1:0-27903 GCA_949677035.1 Omphalea diandra | reverse complement strand
CAAATTCATCTATTTAAGCATGTTTCAATCAATGAAATTATTAAGTCTTCTGCTTCCAAATAAGAATTTCAGTTCTCTACTATTTCAATAACCAACAATTACCTTTGTTGTCAAGGAAGGTGTTGTTGATTTGTTCTCCTTTGTTAATAAGGTTGTAGTTGTTATGAGAATGAAAGCTATGTCTAGCAGCTGGATCAAAACCATGTCTATGAGAGTTAAATCTTCCTCCATTCTTGCCACAACCTCTTCCTCTTTGTGTAATATAGGCTTGATCATGTCGAGGATTGAGGTCATGATCAGTTATGAAGTTTAGCTATTTGTAGGTTTGAAGTGCCATAATGAATTGATGAAATGAAGGATAGGGAGGTTTTGTAAGCATGGCAATATGAAAATCCTGGTACTAAAGTCCAAGACCTTTTACAAGTTGAAATACCTTTTGGGTTTCATCAATTAGCTTTTTGATGGTAGCCAAGTTGTCACATATACCTTTGAATTTCTTAACATACTTATTGACCAAGAGATTGCCCTTTTGTAGGGACATGAAAGATTCATTCCAAATCATTTCCTTATCCACCGTAATAGGAAAGATCTGTTGTTCTATAGACTTCCACACCTTATAGGATGAACCAACATCTTCAAGGGTAACCAGCTCCTCAACTTCAATGTTTTTTAGCAAGAAGGCAATGAGAAGGCCTTCGTTCCTCTTCCACGGAAGAAAATGTGGATTGATTTAAGTCTTGTCTTCCTTTATTATTTCTTACACAGGTTCGTTGCCTTCAACGAGATGATGTGCCATGTTCATACTTTGGATTAATGGCTTCATTTGAGATCACCAAAGCAGGTAATTTGTGCTATCTAATTTTAAAGATACAAGGCTAAAACATTAGTGAAAAGTTTAGAGAGAAAGTTCAACTTATTATCAACTTTAGTAAGAGCAGTGTTGGCCATGAGAATTGATGTGTGTGAATTACTTGCAAGCTCTGATACCATAAAGAAGTTTGAGCAAAAGAATAATTCCCACTTCAATGTTTGCACAAGACGTACAGTTTGAATATATATAGAGGACAAGCCACAAATAAAATCGTTATTGCCTATTCTTTAATCAAGAGATATGACATTCATAGCCATGTTTGATAAGATTTTGTTATTGGGGGAAGGTGTCGTTGGAGCGGTACACATGCCTAAAAAAAAAATGTGCACCTCTTAAATTTGAATCCATCCTTCGTTTTTTCAAGCTAATTTGCTTTTATCACTTCATATTACAAGTTATTGTATTCACTTCATATTACAAGTTGTTGTATTATTAGTCGGGTAATGATGAAAAAATCATTTTAGTGAAATTTTATTACAAGAAATCATACTGCTTGAAAAATTATTATAATAACTAAAAATATTTTTTTTCTAAAAAATGAGATTTTTATTCCACAAAAATCAATTTAGATACATATAATTCGTTAAATCTAATGAATATTTATTTTATGTTATATATAATACCATAATATAAAATAAAAATAATATAATAATAAGAAGAATACAATTGTATTAAAATATTCAATTAAAAATAAAATAATACAATAAGTTATGATTAATTATAATCAATTTTATATTTACTATATAAATTCTATAGTGTTTATCAATTTTAATATTACAACAAAAATTGACAATCTCAAAATATTTAACTATATGTCATAAAAATATGTGTTCATTAATCAAATACTACAAATACATTAGTATTTTGCCTACAGGATCATTAGAACTCACCTACAAATTTATTGCAAATAAACTTTAGATTCATTAATATTTGTTTATAGGTTTATGAGAACTTACTTACATGTTCATTACAAAAAAAAAAAAAAAAAAACTTAGTTAATGTTCATTGCAAATGAACTTGTCTTCTACAGGTTACAAATGAACAATAGATTTATTAGTATTTGTCCACAAATTCATTACAAATAAACTCTAGATTTATTAGTATTTGCCTATAGTTTCTTTAATATTTGTTTGCAAGTTCATTAGAATTTACCTAGAAATTTAAGTTTATTACAAATAAACTTGTGTTTTACAATTTATTAGAATTTACTTACATGTTCATTAATAAAAATTAATAGATAATATAAATTAATATAACATAATATTTAATATAATTTAATATAATGATATATTAATATAATATAATTATAATACCATTAATTTATAAAATTTATAAAATAATTTGATATAATTAATTAATATAATAATATAAATTACATATAATATTTATATATAATTATAGATAATAATATAAATTAAATAATTATAATAATATAATATAATTATATATCGTATTATTATAATTACATACAATATATAAAATTGTAACATATAAAAACACACAAAAATCTTATTTATAAGAAAAAAAATAAAACAAGAAAAATAAAGAAAGAAAACTATGAGTGGGACAAAAATAAAATACACAAAAGCTTTCTAGTGTATGGATTTTTTAATCTGTTGTATCTATATTATTATATGGACATGAGTTCATTATATAATTGTCTTTTTTAGTAGCTGTGGGCTTAGTCTGTGGATTAACTTGTCATATGTTTGATCCTTGCCTTGTAGCAATTTGTAGTTATTTGGGCCTTTTATACACTTCTGGTCCCTGTTCAGTTTAGGATCAGACATGTGTACTTGGGTGGCCTTTGCTTGGCAAGTCCATTTGCAGCTGTCAGTTTTAACGCTGCTGTGAGTAGGAATGTAAGTTTTATGGTATATAAATAACATACTGCTAAAACCGCAGTGTCAATATCAACAGATATCGATACCAATCGATATTAAAAAATTTCAATATTAAAATTTAAATTTTAATAGTATCAATATCGGTTTCGATTCTTTAAAAATTTAAACGGTATACCGTAATTAAAATCATTAGTCTATTTTTTTTAGAATTATAATTTATCTTTGCTTTGGAATTTGTTTTTGTTTTTCAGAATTAAAATTTATTTATTTGGATGAATGTATTTGTTTTATTAACAAAAATGTGTTTATAATATTATGTTATGACGTGAATTATGATGTTTTATTTATTGTTTGTATTGATTTGAAAAACATTATTTGTATTGATTTAAAAAACATATTGTAATTTATATATTGATATTGGATACCACTAATACCGCATATGGTATCGATTTTTATGGTTTTCGTTTTTAATGGTATCGGTATCGCTATTATATTTCTACAATATCAAAATTATGCAGTATTGTAAAAAAATGGCGGTTTCGGTAGTCTGGGTATGCCAATTACAGTCTTAGTTATGGGTAGAACAGATCATGGTTCTGTTCATTTCAAGGAAACTATTCATCCTTATTTTCCCTTTTCTGAAAAAAAAAAAAAAAAAAAAGTCATCCTTAATTTTCAGCATTTTTTTTAACTGATCCTCAATTTCCAAAGTCTTGTTCTACTATATTTCCTAATATTCATTGCTTTAAAGTCTTCTTAATATAGTTCATGTTGTTATTTAATCATATGATATTACCCACCTAAGAGTAAATATTGGAATCCAAATCTCCTCAATATTAAATTTTACCACATAGATCTAAGGTAAAATCAAATTGTGAAAGCGTTTATTAGCAATTAGCATTCAATCTTAAGTTGGTACTTAACAAGAGCTAAAGAATATATCAAGTACAAACATTTCAAGAGACAAGAAAGCTGGCTATTAAGGATAATAGATAATTAAGAAAAAAAATTTCTGTTGCATGGCTATAAGAAAACAAGGAAGATACACACACTTGACCACGCCTTAGAATATATATATATATATATATATATATATATATATATATATATATACACAACAAGAACCCCATAGCATAGAACTATAACTCTCTAAAAACTTAATCAAATAAGAAAATGGAACATTTATTGAGCATTTTCAACATATACATACATTCCAACTTCAATCTGTAATTTGGGATCACCACTTCATTATACTAAATAATTATGATAATAACTTTATAACAAAACACACGGTGTCCCATTTTCTGATATGCATCCCAAGACTAACTTCTCATTAGCTAGGCATTTCACCAGCATTTCTTCCAGGGGCAAAACCTCCCGGAACATTGCCACCAAAGGCATTACCTCCTTGGCCAATCCCACCATAGTCAGGACCCCCCATGGCATTGCCACCATAGCCAGGACCCCCCATGGCATTGCCACCATAGCCATGTCCACCGAAGCCACTTCCACCTCTGGAATCTCCACCATAACCATGTCCACCAAAGCCACTTCCACCTCTAGAATTGCCTCCATAGGCATTCCCACCGAAGCCACTTCCACCCCTAGAATTGCCTCCATAGGCATTCCCACCGAAGCCCCTTCCACCAACACAATTTTCACCTTCAGCATAACCTCCTCGACCCTCACCACCACGAGCATTCCCACCGAAGCCACCCCCACCAAAAGCATCACCACCTTGGACATTCCTTCCTCGAGCATATCCGCCTTGAGCGTTCCCTCCTTGAGCATCTCTGCCTCTAGCATTTCCTCCTTGGGCATTACCTCCGCGAGCATTTTCTCCTATAGCGTGCTCTCCTTGAGCACTTTCACCAATAGCATAATCGCCAACAGCATCCCGTCCTCGAGCATTCGCCCCCCGAGCAAAAGCACCTCGAGCAAAACCCCCCCGAGAAGATTCTCCCTGAGCCCTTTCCCCTTGATCATTCATGGGCGGCGGCGGCGGCGGTGGTGGGTTCATATGCGGGGGATTTTGCCACTGAGGATGGCCCCAGTGAGGATTCCAGCAAGGAGGATTTCCCCAGTTAGGATTCCCCCAGTGTGGATGCCCCCAATTAGGATTTCCCCAGTGAGGGTTCCCCCATTGAGGATGTCCCCAATGAGGGTTCCACCATTCGCGAGGATCACCCCAATGAGGAGGATTACAACAAGGATTCATACACCTAAAATTCCCCCATTCATCGCCAATCCTCCCTTGCTCATTTCTCCCTTCAACACCAACACGATTTCCTCTTTGATCATTTCCTTCCTCTCTATCCCCTGCTTGGACTCCTCCTCCTTGGCTACCGTCTCCTGCTTGCTGGTTCCCCCCTTCCGGAATCGTCTGCTCAGCACCTAAAGGATTAACGTTGCCTTCAACCTGGTTGCTTGATTGGATAACTCCTTGTTGATTATTTCCATTTCCTTCAACTTGATTTCCAGTAGTTTGAATTCTTTGATTATCTTCCATGTCTTCTGGTTGCTGGTTCCCCCTTTGGATGCTACCTTCAGCTTGGTTATCTCCTCCTTGGTGTGGTGCTTGTGTGCTCCCCTGTTCAGCCATTATTGGAGTAGTGATAAAGAAGCTGACTCTTTCTATCAGTTTTGATATAAACAAGAGAAGTTGCGTTGCGATATATAGACAAAAGTAAAAAGGACCTTTCACACCTTACGAAATATTTTCATTTTTTTTAATAGAAAGGAGTTTCCACTTTCTTTAAAAAAAAATTAGATTACTTAATGGTATTAATAAAAGACTATAAAAAGTCACGTCATTGGGTGGACAAAAAGCATCATAAGATGCGTTGCTGCTAAGCAATCTGATCGTATTTATTAAACCAATGTTTTACTTTCTCTCACAACTGTCCTCAAAGAAAGAGATATATGAACTTTCCAATTTTTTTCTTCCGGTAATTTTAAAAAATATTCTTTATTCATTTGATATATTTAAAAATTATATTTTATACACTAACATCAAATATTAAATTTAGATGAATAAATAAAAAAAATTTAACCGCTTAAACAAATCTTTAAAATAATTTTATAGTTTTAGATTGAATAAATTTTAATTTGTAATAATTTTAAATTACATTTTTTAAGTACATTATGATCATGTTAATCTACACTATAACTTATAGTAAAAAAACTTAATTTATTTTTCAGATTATTTTTAATTTTAATTAAAATCAAGTTAATTCAAATTAATTTGAAGATTAAATTAAACTTAAATTGAATTTGATATGAAGATTTTAAATTATTTAAAATTTATATCATTTGATTATTTTAATTAAACTGAACTAAACCACTTTTTTTTAAAATAAATGAAAATTGAATTTTTAATATCCACAACTATTATAAGCGCAAGGTTAAAACAAAAATATCATGTATGGATAAGGATGAAACTTGAAACAGACTTCTTATTGGTCTTCTCAAAAAGAAATATCAAAGTGCGGACATTTCTAGAGTAAAATTCCAACCCAAAATAATAATAATTATCCCTAGAACAAAGCTTAATCGTTTTTTTATGGAATCGGAATACGCTCGATAGAGATAAATTCGATATTCATTTATATCACAAAATTCGAAATTGGCTGCATTAATTCAAATATTTATAAAAATATATCATATAATAACAACAAAATTTTTATTGCAATCAATTCAATTTTAAAATCTCAAATTATAAATTAAAATTAGGAGGGTTTAATTTAAACTTCATGAATGATCACATATCTCAATAATTTCATTAAAGTCAGTGGGAAAGCAGAAGTATTGTTTTCTTAAGAGCTACGACTTAATCCTGCAAAATTATGATAAAATAAAATAAATTTCAAATTAATATTAGCAAGTCGCTGCTCATAAAGGGGTTAGTTTGGACATGTATTCCTAAGTCGGTCTTCGTTTTTTATTTTATTTCAACTTGCTTTAATGTCTTGCAGCTCACTCTTATCATTTTGTCTTTTTTAATTGAAAGCTGTTTTCATTATTCCTTAGAAAAAAAAAATATATTCTTAAGTTTTGTTTATTTCACAAAATAATTTATTTTTAAAAATATTTTTAAATAATATATTTTTTAATATTTAAAATATATTATCAAAAATATTTTTTATTTATAAAATTATACTAAAATTAAATTATACAAATTATTTATTATTTAATATAAAAAATTATATTAAAAATAAAATTTTTTATAAACCTCATTTATTATTGTAACTGTTAATAGATAATCAATGATAATAAATATTTATATTTATATAATTTATTTTTTATTTAAATAAATTTATTAAAATTTTAAAAATAATTTTTTATTTTTAAAATAAAAATTTATTTTCTTTTAAAATGATTTAATTTTTTTGATAAAAATATTTTTTATTAATATTTTTTAAAATATATCAAATAAAAAAAATATTAAAAAAATTAAAAAATAAATAGAGCCTTAATCTTTTTTTTTTTTGGAAGATTGGGTCTTTGTCATTATTAATTCTCTTACTCTCTGTATATATTATTTAATGGTACATTAAGATAATCTAAAATAAACGTCATAATTCAACAAAATTCGCTAATATAATATTCTCTAATACTAAAAAAATCTCCGACTTTATCAATCATAAATTGAAAAAATAATAGTCTTTTATTATTTTTTTTTTATGAAAGCAATTGTCTTTTATTATTCTATTTACATTAAAATCAGAACTAAATAAATATCTCAAATAAAAAACATTTTAAAAAAAAATTTTCCTTATAAAAATTTTAAAAAAAATGTAAAAGCAAAACCATATTCATAACTTATGATGCAAGTGCAGATCAAAAACCAGATTTTCTTTTGAATTGAAATTGAAAAACTAAAAAAAGAAGAAGAAGAAGAAGCTACTGACCTCGACAAAATTCTCAAGGGCGAAGCAGTGACTACCATGGATCAGAAGCGCAAGTATCGAACATGCTGTAACTAATAGAGGAAAGCATCTTCTTCCTCCTCTTTGAGACTGCATGTAGTTTTCTGCAAATTAAGAAAGAGATGTTTTGGAGATATGAAATGGCGGTTTTGTTTTGTATCTCATGTCATGTGGTTGATAAGAGAATAAAGAAGTGGGTGACCCAACAACATATTCCAAAATGAAGAATAAATTTTTGTTTGGTTAGTGCGAAAGTTAAGGAAAATATTTGATGATTGGGAAAGTTGTGGGAACCGAGAGTGAATTAGTTGAGGTGTTTTGATGGTGGGTCCCAAAATTACTATATCAGCTTATAAAATAATTGAGTACATGGGAGTATAACTCGGCTAGCTAAAATGCATTATTTCTTAGAAAAGTCGAGTCATCCTATTCGAACCCATAGGCTTAATTTATGGATCAATATGCGTGATTGATTTTAATTTAAATTATTTTAAAATTAAAATAATATTTTTAAAATTTTTAAAAATTTCATATCAAAAGTGATTTGATTAAATTCAAAATTTGAAATAATTTAAATTTCTTCTTATATAATAACTCGATAATCTCACTTAATTTTGATAAAATGTAACATCATTAAACCAAGTCTATCACTAAACATTAAGTATCCATTAATAGATTTTATCATTAACCTTTTAAATGGGTCGCTAAATAAAAATGCAAACGAACATTTATACTGGATAAGCAATTGGATAAAAGTTGATTTAATTATGTTTGTTTATAAAGGTAATACATGAGTTTGAATAAAAATTTAATTTTTAATTGATAAATGAATGAATACAAGCACATATAAAGTTGGGTGTGTTGTGGAATAAATGTAGTATTTTACCCACCAAACTCACTTAATAAATTTATAAGTAAATATAGAGTAAAAGATTGTACTGAAAAATCACAATATAAATTGATTCCCAAAAAAGATTGAAAGAGTCACAAATTGTCTCACTTAAAACCTAATCTGCTTACACAAAATCACTCTAATAGTAATTTAACACCATAATATATCACTATAACTATACCTTACAAAATAGTTATTGAAAAATAAATATAAAAATAAGAACACTAAAATTTAACGAAATTTGGCCAATTATGTCTACGTTCTCGGACATTACTAAAATTATATTTCAATAAGAAAATGACTACCAAGTGAAATATTACAGAAGATAGAGAAATATTACCGAAGATTGGCTAAAAGATAAGTAGATAATTTTGAGATTATCAAATTGAAGGAATTAATGCTTTATTTATAATAACAAATTTTTCATGTTGTTATTTCCCTGATGTGGGATATTGAAGTGAGTCAACATAGTAAACAAATCTCTACCTTGGTGAATTTTAACATCTTTAATCTCTCCTCAAACAGTTTTTGATAGTGTCTCCAAATTCAACATCAAACTTTAACAATATTGAACAAGTCCAAACAAAATTAGAATTTGACCACAATGACAACTTTTGTCATCATATCAGCAAGATTCTCAGTGGTATGAATTTTTTGGATTCCAACTCCACCTTTTTCTATAATCTCTATCACAAAGTGATATCAAACATCGATGTACTATGTCCTTGCATGATAAACTTGATTTTTTGCTAACTGGATAGCATTTTAACTATCACAATATATTTTGACGTACTTCTGCTTAATTCTCAGTTCACCAAGCAACTCTTAAAGTCAATTTGGTTCCTTTACAGCTTCTGTGATTGCCATGTAATCTACTTTTGTAGTAGACAGAGCAACTGTTGACTGTAAATTAGACTTCCAAATAATTGGTGTCTTTGCAAGAGTAAATACATAACTAGTAGTTGATCGACGTTTATCCAAATCACTAGCATAATCTGAATCACAATATCCGACTACACACTGACTGCTTTTCTACTCAAATATCAATCCACAATCCACGGTATTTATAATGTACCGTAAAATCCATTTCACAGCTTGTCAATGCTCGCTTTTTGGATCATGCATATACCTACTGCAACCCTAATTGCTTGTGAAATGTCGGGCCTTGTATAGACCATAGCATACATCAAGCTTCCAACAGAACTTGCATACGATACTTTTGACATGTACTCACGTTCTGCATTATTCTTTGGTGACATAAAGGCATTCAGGTGAAAATGATGAGCAAATGGAGTACTAACAGGTTTTGTGTATTCATTCATACCAAAACGTTGTAGTACCTTTCTCAAATATTATTTCTGAGTCAAGCAAAACCTCCTTGATTTTTTTGTCTCTGGTAATCTCCATGCCAAGAATATTTTTTGATTTGCCTAAATCCTTTATTTCAAGCTTCTTTCTCAACTGATTCTTCAATTTCTTAATTTCTGACTAACTCTTCAAAGCTTTCAGCATATCATCAACATAAAAAAGAAGATATATGAAGGATCTGTCTTTTAGCTTGCGCAAATACACACAATGATCATATTTGCTCCTAGTGTACCTCTGCTCTATTATAAACTTATCAAATCTTGTGTGCCACTGCCTCGAAGATTGCTTCAACCCGTACAAAGATGTCTTAAGTTTACACATCAAATTTTCTTTGCCAACAACCTTGAACCCTTCTAGCCGAGTCATGTAAATTTCCTCTTCCAAATCTCTATGTAAAAATGCAGTTTTTACATCCAATTGAACTAGTTCTAAATCCAACTGTGCTACTAAAGCCAACAAAATTCTAATGGAGGAATGCTTCACAATTGGAGAAAATACCTCATTATAATCAATTCCCTTCGTCTGAGCGTAGCTTTTATCCACCAATCTTGCTTTGTAGCGAACATCATCTCGACCAGGAAATCCTTCTTTCTTTGCAAAGACCCATTTGCATCTAATTGCTTTCTTTCCCTTTGGGAGACTAGTAAGTTCCTAAGTCTGATTCTTATGAAGCAATTGTATTTCTTCATACATGGCAATCCTCCACTTTTCTTCTTATGAACTTTGAATTACTTTAATAAAAGTGGTAGGAATGTCAGCTACAACAGGAGATGCATGAGGCACTATATCAATATAGTAACCATATAATCTTGTCATCTTTTTTTAAGTCACCATATCAGCAAAGCGGTCAGATATTTTATGCACCATCTCTAACCTTCTAGATGTACTTGGTTCAAATTACTGAGGAAGTCCTTAAACTACTTCTTCTTGAGAATCTCCTTCTACCGTAGGATGAGTCTCAACACCTTCTTCATCTACTGGGATTACTATTCTCTCAAACTCTACCTATTTGAGAGTATCATCTAACTGCTCAACATCTAATTTTTTCAACATGGTAGATTCATCAAAGATGACATCCCTGCTAAAAACTATTTTCTTTGTCTCTGGACACCATAAACGATAGCCTTTTATGCTAAGGTGACCCCCATGAACAATGTTTTTTTTGCTCTTAGATCCAACTTTGACTCTTTAACATGGTAGTATATAGTGGAGCCAAATACATGTAAGCAATCATAATTTGTAACAGGCTTTCCAAACCATTTCTCTAATGATGTCTTTCCATCAATAATAGTAGATGGTAAGCGATTGATAAGGTAGCACGCATATGTTAAAGTCTCAGCCCAAAATTCTTTGCCCAACCCAGCATTAGATAATATATATCGAACTTTCTCCAGTAATGTTCGATTCATGCATTATGTCATACCATTTTGTTGTGGTATAGATTTGACAGTGAAGTGTCTGACAATGCCTTCATTTTCACAAATTTTCTCAAATGAATCGCTTCTATATTCTCTACCATTATCTGTTTGAAGATGTTTGATCCTTTTGTTTGTCTGAGTTTCCACCATATTTTTCCATTTAAGGAAAACTCTTAACACTTCATCCTTTGTCTTCATTGTGTACATTCATACTCTCCGGGGAAAATCATCAACAAATGTCACATAATAGTGTTTCCCTCCCAAAGAACTAGTTTTAGAGGGACCCTAAACATCAAAGTGAACATAATCCAAGATACCTTTAATATTATAGATTATTGTCCCAAATTTGACCCTTATTTGCTTTCCTTTGATGCAATGCTCATAAAAGTCCAATTTGCAGTTTGTACTCCTTCTAACAATCCGTGCTTAGCAAGCAAATTCAAGGCCCAAACGCATATGTCATAGCTTGGTTGCTTCTGACTCTTGATCATCTATAAAAGTTGTTGTTGTTGTTGTCCTTATAATTGTACTACCCAGATAGTGGTACATATTATTATTCTTTCGAATTTCCTTCAATATCACATGTGCACTAGGGATAATCTTCATCACTCCATTTTTCACTTTCACCTCAAACCCTTTTGAGTCTAGGGTCCCGACAAATATGAGATTTTTGCTCGATTCTGGCATATAATGAACATCTGTTAAGGTGATGATTGGTTCAACCATATCTCTCAAGCGAATCAAACCAATCTCATATGTTTTTAAAGGGATATCACCATTTATAAGTTCTTTAAAATCAAAGAACCATTCCTTGTTGGGACACATATGATAGTTACATGCTGAATTTAGTAGCGATACATCATAAGATCCATTTGATGATGTAGCAAGTGAGTAATCTGACACTGCATTATCAATCTCAGCAACACTTTATTCTGCTACAGTTTTTCCTTTATCGGGTTTGCCCTTATTTCTCAATTTTGGACAATCCTTCTTCCAGTGTCCTTTCTCTCGACAAAAGGCACACTCATCTTTGCTCAACTTGGGCCTTGACTTGGATCTCCCCTTTTTAATCATACTTTGATTCTGCGAATAACCTTTGATTACTAAAGCTTCTGCATCTCCGTTGGAACTGACATTCTTGTCCTTCTTCTTAGTTCATAACTATATAAGGTAGCACATACTTCTTTAAGAGATACAGTAACCTTCTTGTGAAGAAGAGTAGTCTTAAGAAACTCAAACTCTTCGGGAAGTGATCTCAATAAAATCAGAGCTAGATCTTCATCTTTAAATGTCTTATTTATATTTACCAGATCAGTAACCAGCTAATTAAAACTGGTAACGTGATCATTCATTGTGGTACCCGGTACATAAGTGAAACGAAACAACCTTTTCTTCATGTGAAGCTTATTTTGGCTGCTTTTCTTCAGAAATTTTTCTTTTAGTGTCTTTCATAAATTACTTGCAGAGGTTTCTTTCGAGAATGCATACCTTTGCTCTCTAGAAAGGCATGATCGAATTGTACCACCTGCCAATCGATTGATCATCTTTCAATTTTTCTCCTCAACATCATCTGGTTTCTCATCTTCAATGACAATATCTAGACCTTGCTGAAAAAGAGCATATAGAACCTCACTTTGCCACATACTGAAATGGTTTGTGTCATTAAAGATTTTCACTGCTAATTTTGAATTTGCCACAACAGTTCTTACCCAGATGGGTTGTGATGAAACTATCGACGTGGTAGGTATGAATATTTTTGAAGAGCTCACAATTTTGATTGCAAAATTCTCCAATAGCCTTCAACGTGGAATACAACTAGCCCAAGAAAATCTTTTTTAATGTGGAAGATCAAATTAAACTGCAACCACAAAACATACTAAGAGTAACCTTTGGCTCTGATACCAATTGTTATGGAATAAGAGTATTATTCTACCCACCAAACGCACCTAATAAATTTTTAGGTGAATAGAATGTGAAAATTGTACTAAAAACCACACTATAGGTTGATTCCTAAGAAAGATTGGAGGGGTTATAAGCGATTTCACTTAAAACCTAACCTCCTTAGACAAAATCACTCTAATAATAATTTAACAGTATAATATATTACTACAACTATACCCTACAAAATAGTTATTGAAAAATAAAGATAAAAATAAAAACACCAGAATTTAACGAAATTCGACCATTTTCTCGAATATTACCAAAATTATATTTCACTAAGAAAATGACTATAAAGTGAAATATTATATAAAAGAGAGAAATATTACAAAAAATTGTCTAAAAGATTAGTAGACAATTTTGGAATGATCAAACTAAAGGAAGTAAGACTCTATTCATAATAAAAAATATTCTCTTCCTTTTGTTATTTTCTCAATGTGAGATATTGAAGTGAACCAACATAATCAACATGTTGATTAATAATCGTAAAGATATTTTATGAACATATTTATTTTAGAGCTTGTTTAAAATTTATTTGTGTTCATTTATTTTTGATAATAGTTTATTCATCAATCAACTTTAAATTTTGTCAATTAATAATCTTAACAATAAATAGGATCAAATTTTAATTTTATTTTACAATATATTATTAAATCTTTATAACAATTAGTTTATATGCATAAAATAAAATTGTAAATTAGAAGATATTAACTTTAAATATAAGATCTTGCAGAACTTAAGAAATTACAAAAATGTGGAATTCTATCAAGTGGCTCTTGTGAAAACGTCAATGTGAAGCACCCCGTTTTTATCAAGTTAACCGATGGTGTTAAGCCATCAATGTGAAGCCCACATGTTAGGATCCAATTCAAGATCCCTTTTTGAAGTCACTCATTACGTGTATAGTAAAATTTGTTTATAAGCCGTGAGCTTGTTTATGAGCACGAGTTCGTTAAACATGATCTACATCGAATTTGAATTTGAGTATCCAAGGTTTATTTGAGTTCTGAGGCAAGCTTCAACTCGGCTAAAAATTAAATGACTCAACTTAAACACCATAAAATTCGACTAAGCTTGATTTGCTTACATCCTTATCAATAATCAAAGAGTGTGAGTTTATTGCCCTCTCATTATATTTATACGTAGTTACAAACTAGCAGCAAAATGTTCATAATTAATCAGCAATAAAATTATTTTTGTCACTAATGATTTAGTCATTAAACTAGCAAAGAATATTTTAGTTGTTGGTAGAGGTGTTAGTTTCTTACTTAACCCAAAAATCTGATCCACGCCTACCAGAAAAAGGCGACCCGAAATTGATTCTGACCCGAGAAAAATCCAAAATTACCCTAAAAATTTTGAATTGTGCAAGGGTCAACCCAACGGGTCTTATCAAAACTGACCCAAACTAACATATAATCCGACCCAATTGATTAAGTGACAATATAAAAAAGAAAAATTTTATTACTTATAAAAGGTAGAATAATTGAAATAAAAAAGAAAGAAATTTATTTCAAAAAAATATTTAAATTATTTAATTGAATTCAAATTTAAATTTAACTTTTATATTTTTATTTAAAATATAATGAAATTTTTATATTTTAATAATTTTAATTTATTTTTTACATGCTTAAATTATAATTTATTATTATTATATGATAAATTATTTAGTAATAATAAAATTATTAATTGTAATAAAATAATTTTGTCATAATTTTAAATTATTTAATACAATAACAAATATTATTTGTGATAATATTACTTCTCATTATATGTAATTTGATAGACACTATATCATGATAAAATATTATGATAAAAAAATATATGTCATAATTTATCTTATATGCTTATACATTATGACCAAAATTTTTGAGTTAAAAATTTGTGGGCTTAATGATTAAAAAAATCCAATTTTTTTTTTGAATTTTCAATTGTATCTAAAGTTTTTAATTGAGTTAATTACACTTTAATTCTATGAATTGAGTTCAATTATATATCCAGTCAAAATCAATATTTAATAAAATGTATATTTAGACTTAGTTGATTCAATTTAAATCTTGCTAAGATAGTATTTTCATTTTACTCAATTTAAATATTTTTTCACAAAAATATCAAAACTTTATTTTTATTTTAGTTTATAAATAAGTTATTTAATACTAATTTTGTGTTTAAAATAATAATATTTTTATATATTTAAATAATAAATTAATAAATCCTTAATTTTTATTTTAGGGATAAATTTTTTTAGAATCTTTAGATTCATATTATGTAATTGATTTTTTAAATATTTTTTAGAAATTTTTATTTTAAATAGTTTTAAAAATTTTATTATTTATAATATATAAATTAATTTTTTTAAGAATATAATGAAAGAAATTTTTTTAAATAAAATATTAAGAAATTTAAAAATAATAAATTTAAATTTCAAAATTTTTAGATTTTTAAATTTAAATATAAAATTTTCAAAACTAACTATATAATAAATTTAATTAATTACAATATGAGATTAAATTGAATAAAAATGAAAGTTTCATCTCAATTAATCTCATATAATTGATTTTAAATATTTCTTAAAACTTTTAAATTATTTAAATAATTTATTGTTTAAAATATAAAACTTAAATTTTTAAGGAGAGATTTAGGAAATTTTTTTTAAATGTGATATTGACAGATGTTATAAATTATAAATTTAGAAATTTAGAAATTTATAGATTTAAACAGAAAATAAAAAATTTCCATATAAAAGTACATAATAAATTTATTTAAGCAAAAAAGATATTATATTGAATATAAAATAAAAGTATCATCTTAATTAAATACATGTAAATAATTTTTTAATAATTTAAAAATTTTATTTAAATAGTTCAAATAATAATTATTTAAAATATAATAATTAACTTTTTAGGAAGAGATTCATAGATTTTATGAATTATAAATTTAAATTTTAAATTAAATATAAAATGAAAATTCATAATCTAAAAATACACAATAAATTTAATTAAGCAAAAATGAGATTAAATTGAATAAAGAAAATAATCTCATTATTCACTTAATCACATTACTCACTTAAGTTATGAGTGTCATTACTCACTTAATCACATTTAACTAACTCACTTATTTACTCAATTAAAGTTTAAATTATTTGAAATTAAATATTTTAACTGAATAAAAAATTTTATTATAATTAAGCTACAATTAAATTTAATATTTAGTATAAAAGTAAAATATTAATTTTATTACCAAATAATGAAAATTACTAAAAGATTTTTTTTTTAGAATTGAAAAAAATAAATTTCTTTCATTATAAAAAATAAGTTACTTGACAATGGCCTTGATTGGAGTCTGCCACTGTCAAAGAAAAAAAGATACTGTGTTTGTAATATTAATATTGATACTCAATTTTAAATTTACTTTTTTAAAAAATAGTTAAATAAATTTGAAATATTAATATTGATATTCTCAGGGGTGTTATATAAACCAAAAAGGTCACTCTGAATGCTCTCTGGAGGCATGGAACCTGTGTTTCTTGATCGCAATAAGCAATAAAGAAGGCAAATCCTTAGTGGTGGATTGTTGAGTTAGTCTCTTCGAAATTTAATTATCCAATGGTTAGACTTCACTTTTAAAGAGATGATTACACAGTGGATAGTTATAAATATTTGATAGTAAATGATCCCATCTTTTAGTAGAATAGGGTGAGGCCTTAGGATTTAAGAGCCTCCTATTGAAATCTTATCAAATGCGAATGTGTTTTATGGCTATTAACTAATAATTGTGATTTCTATCGGCACTGAGAAAAAAAAAAAAAGAAGTACAAGTATTTTAAAAACTTTCCCCAGTAGAAAATCGATTAAAAATAAAAAAAATCAATTAAATTCAGAAAAATCAGCCAAAATTAGAAATGGATCAAATCAGTTTAACTTAAAATTATATTATTTTTGTGAAAAAATTTAATTTTTTAAATTAAACTATTTTACTCAAAATTTAAATTTTAAAAAGAATTTTCATTATTTTATCATTTTATATATATTTTTTATTTTTTAAGTATTATTTACAAAAAATAAAAATACACTTTATTGAATCAGACTGCTCAAACTAGTATCTCCGATTCAATTTTAAAAACATCGGTAAATCACTTAGCTTTTTTTAAAAAAAATCTTTCTTCATAATATAAAATTGTTTTTCTTTTAATTTTTATCATTAAAGTAATGTATCTCTACCGTATTGATAAAACGAAAATCAAACCCATGACAAAATATTTTAGAAAATTATGAATTTATTTTATTTATATATAAAATAATTAATGAATTGCATAAAAAATAAAATTTTAGATATTAATAATTATTCTATAAAATATATATTCAAAATATTTTTTCACTGTTAAATATATATTTTATATATATATAAATTTTTTATATTAATTACATAAATAATGATATAATATTTATTTTTATTGATATATATATATATTAAAGGGAGACTCTTATCTACCTAATTTTTATTTATATATTATTAGAATTAAGTGAATAATGACCTATTTAGTATTCATTTAAAATATAACTATCTATTTATTATCTATATTTAATTTTTAAAAGATGAATATAAATAAATAAATAGATAAAAGGCCAAGTTTGCCGGCCCAAGTGAGTCGCTGCTAATATATAAATGAGCATTTAGTCATGTACTAAAGGCAGGTATAGCAATGAATTCAACTGTGACGACATGTCAACACTATTTTGCCATCTTATCTCATACAAGGGACGGTAGATATGCATGTGAACTGTAATAAATAGAGTTTTTTTTTTTTTTTTTTCCAACGGAAGTAATAATTAGAGTTGACCAAATAATAGATTCAGTTTTGATAGGAAAAAATCGAAAATTACATTTTTAAAAATATATAAATCAAATTGAATTAAATTATATATAAGAATTAATTCAATTTTATTATTTAATGTAATTTGAATTATTTTAAAAAATAAATAACTTAATATAAATTATAAGTTTTTAATACATAATCTCATGTATTACAAATAATAATGTACATAAAAGAATAATTACTTCAACTAAAAATAAAAGAAAAAATAAACCTGAAAAATGGAAATTAAACACCAAGTTGATAAACCCGGAGCCATCGTTTTTGACTGAATGGCGTGTACACCGACTCTTATCTATAAAGTAATGAATATGTGATATTGATATAATTGTTTTAAAAAAAGACCAAGACTTCATTACTTTACAGATAATATTAAGATTCTCCTTTGCCAGATGAGTCTTGTTCCCATGATTCTCAATAAAACAAGCATACTGCTTCACACTTGGAGATTGTTTGTTCGGTCTAAGTTAACATTTTAACTTATCTAAGAATATCATAAAAATATATTGACTTAGAGCAACATTGCCTGTAATCCACACGTTATTGAGAATAATTAAAATCCTTCCAAGAAAAATAACGAAAATTTCATTGTCATCAACACCATTTCAATGGGGCTAATTAATTTAAGAGTATTGGTGGGTATTATCTGGACCAATGGTTATAGTGCCATTGCTTCCAAAGCAGTGTATGTTTTTTTTTTATAATTAAATATAGAAGAGCATCGGTGGGTATTATCTGGACCAATGGTTCTAGTGCCATTGCTTCTAAAGCAGCGTATTTTGTTTTTTTTTATAATTAAATATAGAAGAGCATTGGTGGGTATTATCTGGACCAATGGTTATAGTGCCATTGCTTCTAAAGCAGTGTATTTTTTTTTAATAAATAATTAAATATAGAATTTATTCATTTGACATTCATTTTTTTAAAATTTTTATAGTTCACCTTGTGTGTTTGTAAGAATATATTTTTTTAAAGAGTTAAATATAGCTCTGTGATAATAATAAATATAATAGACTGTATTTGATTCAGTTTTTTAAATATAAAATTTCTATACTTTATTTACAACATTTCTCTATTCATTTATTTATATTTCTTTAAGTAAATTTTGTAATTAAAAAAATTAAAAAATAACAAATTGCTTAGGGTTGATGACGCTGTAACCATTATCCCCCCCACTAAATGTAAACTTTCCGTTAATTTAATTATTTTTTTTAGGGAACTTACAAAAAATCTTGGTCTACTTAAACAACAAAATTTGATAGTAATTCAGAAGCACGTGATTGGAAGGTTCGACAACTTAATAATTATCCACCAAAAATTTAGCAGAACTTCCATTTGCTGTCTATAAAAGGATTTCCCATTTATCCCATCTTAGTCAAGTTCCAAATTACTAGTTAGAAGATGACAGGTGGAAACGGCTACGGTGGCCACGGCTATGGTGGCAACAACAACTGTGGTGGTGGCAACGGATACGGAGGCCATGGCCACGGTGGCCACGGTAATGGCCACGGTGGCGGCAATGGTTATGGTGGGCACGGCTATGGAGGCAACAACAACCATGGTGGTGGCAATGGCCATGGTGGCAACGGTTATGGTGGCCATGGCAATGGACATGGTGGTGGAAATGGCTATGGTGGTAGCGGCTATGGTGGCCACGGCAATCATAACGGCGGTAATGGTTATGGTGGACATGGCTACGGGGGTGGACGTTGATGATATGAAAGAGGAAATACTCTTCAGGTGGCACAGTTGGAGAAGCCCTTCTGCTTATGATATTTCTATCTTATAAGATCTATCTTTATGATATCTTGTTATTTGCCCTTATAGCATATGCTGCTTTATTACAATTATGTTCTTGTGATGTCAAAAGTTTGCATTGAATAAATGTGTGAGTTTCCTTTTTTTTTTTTTCCATAATTACGTACTCCTCTGCTTCATTATAATTATGTTCTTGTTGGTGAGGAATACTTGGAGATAAGAATCACTAGATCAAAAGCTCTGTTTTCTTCCAAATTTAACTAGAGAAACCACATCTATCTATAGAACAAATGCTCAATGTTTTCATTAGCTTGATGACAGAAAGCATATTCTGCAGAAACACCAGTATTCTACTTCGTCAATCTTTCTCCATTTAACAATCTGCCTATCATAGCTAACCAAGTAATAAAGCATAGCTGGAAACTGGAAACTTGAGCCAAACAAGTTTAGTCCAAGACATCTTTGGATAAGAGTCGAACAAAGCTTTCCATCTCAAGTCCCTAATTGGTATAGCGAAACAACAATGCACAAAACTTCTATAATTACGAAAGACTGCACTTGCGCCTACAAGCGCCGGAGCTCCTCTAGCTGCAGCATCAATATTGGCCTTAATCCAACCAGGCGGCAGTGGACACCATTTGACTGCAATGATGTGAGGGGCTTTAGGAAGAGTAGCTTGAATTTCAAGAATGCTTAAAATGCGACGTTAAACTTAGAGAGTTGCGAAAACTGCCGATATGAAATATTTCATATTCATTACTAAAATTTCAATTTGTAATCTATTTTTTTAGTTAACTTTCAAGATTAACTATTAAGAGATATTCATTTAAAATTTATGAATTATTTCATATTTCCATAATTTCATTAGTCATATGGAAAGCCAAAAGTTTTCTTTTCTTAAGAGCTAAGACTTAAGAGCCATAATTAAAAAATATATAAAATCTATGTTTAGTCCTGCAACATTATGATAAATAAAATAAATTTCAAATTATGTGAAACTTGTTTGCACACGTATTCCAAGTTGGACTTCGTTTCTTGTTTTATTTCAACTTGCTTTAATCTATTGCAACTTAGTCTTATTCAGTGTTTATTAATTGAAAGCTCTTCTCATTTTTCCTCAAACAACAAAAAAGTCTTAGCCTTTATCAATTATAATTACTAGGTTTGTACGTATTTATAAAGTCTTAGTCTTTATTAATTATAAATAAAATAAAATGGTTTTTTCTTTTATTATTCTTTTATATATTAAAATCATAACTAAATAAGTATCTCAAATAAAACAACATTTTCCTTATCAAAAATTTAAAAATAACAAAACAACAATAAAAAAATTTCCAAACTAATAACAATGTAATAATAATGAAACAAGAATATAGCAACTACTGCAAAAATTTAGAGGTGAATTGACGGATTAGTCGAATTATCAAATAATTATTAGATTTTATAAAAGCATGGTAACCTATATAATCCATATACACGCTTTTTATAACTATTGTGTGTGAAATCTCACAAGATCAATAAACTTTCCGGTTGTTGTGAATAGAAAATATCACAACTCACATAATTACATATATCTTTTTTTGTTAATATAATACAAATACACATCATTTAGGCATAAAATACACTCTTTCACACAAAATTATAACAATTTTATAAAATTGCGCTAACATATATAATTTAGAGACACTTCCTTCAGTTGATATGAGATTAAATAGTTAATAATTGAGTGATTGTATTGTAAAATAAGACGGCAATAATTCAAGTCATGACAATTCAATTCCTTTCGACAACATTGAAACAAAAAAATATGGTAACATAAGCTTTAATTCGAATTTACGAACGATGTATTTAAATTCCAATTTAAGACAGCAACTCTGGGCGCATTTTTATCAATCAGTTTCGTAAAGAAATAATAATGCATATAAAAGAATAATTGCTCCGGTAAAAAATAAAAGAAAAACTAAGAAAGATCAAGTACGCAGAAAAGCAAATTGGACATCATATTTTCATTTAAAACTCTAAAACATTGAATTTATGATTCCTTTAGAATTTAAAATTATAATCTTTTTTCTAAAATTTTATTTATTTTATATCGAATTGCAAACACTTATTATATCCCAACAAGTTCAGAATAATCAAGAGTGTTTGAACTGCTAATCTCTTACACTGCAATTTCATTTTTCAACTTTGGAACTATAAGCCCTCAATTAGGACTTACAACTAATACTATTTAATAATATAGTGAATTCTACGACACTTTTTATTTAATGTTGTTAAACAAGGTGATTTAATTTAATAATAAATAATAAATTTTATTTTATTTAATAATAAATTATTAATTATAATATTATAACATAATAATATAATCTGTCCGGTAGTGCAGTGTTGTCAAATACAGCATTCAATCATATATGCCAATGTAGATATGGCAATGACTCCAAAGTCTGACAAGTCACTATTATTTTCCCATCTTATCTTATGTAGCCACGCTAGCTATGCAAGTCAACTAGACAGCGACGCTAGATACATACAAGATTCAGTTTTGATATGGAAAAAAATGAAAATCGAACTTTTAAAATATAAATTATATCAAATTAAATTAAATATAAGAATTAATTTAATTTAATTTGAATTATTTTTAAAAAATATTTTGAAATATCTTAATAGAAATATTAAGTTTTTTTTTATTACATAATCACATATAGTTCAAATAATAATGCAAATAAAAGAATAATTGCTCTGATTAAAAATAAAAGAAAAATAAACCTGAAAATGGAAATTAAATTAAACACCGAGTTGATAATCCTCGAGCCAACGTTTTTGGCCAATTATATAAAGTAATGAAGCCTTGGTCTTCTTAAAACAATCATATCAATACCACATCGACGTGTATACTTAGAGATTCTTCTTTGGTAGATGAGTCTTGTTCACATGAACGTCAATAAAACAAACATACTGTTCACACTTAATGATTGTTCCAGGAAAAACCTACTCTAAGTTGATTTTTTAGCTCATCTAATAATATTTTCATCATAAATATATATTGGCTTAGATCAACAATGCTTATCATCAACACGTTATTGAGAATAATTAAGATCCTTCCACGAAAAATAACAAAAATTTCATTATCGTCGGGACCATTTCAATGAGGCTAATTAATTTAAGAGAATTGATATATATCGTGGGGAATGATGATTACAGTGTACAGTATTTTTTTAAATAATCAAATATAGAATTCGTTCATTTTGATTTTGATTTTATGTTTCTTTTTTATTTAATTTTATATTTTGAGGTTTATCTTTTTGTATTTATAATTTTTTTAAAAAAATCAAATATAGTTTTGATAATAATAGTTTTAGACTGTATTTGACTTAATTTTTTAAATATAAAATTTTTCACTTTATTTGTAAAATTTTTTATGTATGTATTCACTTTTATATATTTTTTAAATAAATTTTGTAATTAAAAAAATAAAAAAAATAAATCGTGCCTTATGGGTGACCCCGTTGTAATCATCACCACCTCACTATATGTAAACTTTCCCTTAATTTAATTATTTTTTTGAGTGAACTTATAAAAAGTCTTGGTCTACTTTTAACAAAAAATTTTATAATTCAGAAGCACGTGATTGGAAGGTTCTACAACTTATTATCCACCAAAAAATTGGCAGAAGTTCCATTTGCTGTCCATAAATGGATTTCCCACTTCGCCCTTTTTGCATCACCAAACTGAAAACCAAGTAATTAGTGAAGCTCCATATTACTAATTGGAAGATGACAGGTGGAAACGGCTACGGTGGCCATGGCTATGGTGGCAGCAACTAGCTGGAACTAAGGACTGGAAAATAACTATCATTTAATGGTGGCAACAACTAGTTGGAACTAAGGACTGGAAAATAACTATCATTTACCAACTCATATATTGTTCATCTATGCCCTCTTAATTATATTAATGAGATAATAAATGCACTTTATTTAGCTTAATAATTAATAAGAGTAAATTAAGAAAAATAATTATAAATATTTTTTTTTATCTAATGAGAGTGAGCATGCATTTTGAAATGTTTATGATGTGAAATGGTCGCATTGAATAAATGCGTGTTTTTTCCCATAATTACTTACTCCACTGCTTCATTACAATTATGTTCTGGTTGAGGAATTCTTGGTGATAAAGATCACTAAATCAAAGGCTCAGTTTTCCTCCAGATTTATCTAGAGAAACCACATTCATTCATAGAACATATGCTCAATAGTTTCAGCAGCTTCATGACAAAAAGCATATTCTCAATCTTTCTCTACTTAGCTATCTACCTTTCAAAGCTAACCAAGTAATGAAAGCATAGATGGAAACATTCTGGGGAAACCAAACAAGTTTAGTCCATGGTACCTTAGATGAGAGTCCAACAAAACTTTCCATGCACTTGCAATACTGAATTTTGCCCCGAGCATTAATCCACCATTTGATCAAATGTTCTCTGTTTTGTGAAATGTGATTGCAAATAATTCCAATTAAGTTATCCATTTATTAAAATATCCTATATATTTGGCTCAAATTGAGGTGCAATAAATGTGTTTCAAGTAGATGTAATTGTAAAATTCAAATAAATTTATTGAGATGCATTTATTATGAGTTTGATGAAACAATTATAATTTTTTTTTGTTAAATTTAGAATTATTATTGAAAATATATTCATTTATTAAGGATAAAATTGTTATTTATAAATAACATTAATTATTTATTTCAATTAAAATATATTTATTATGTCTAAATTTGAACCAAATAGTATTATTCTTAGTAGCATAAATTTTTTGCCAAGGAAGTCTGGACTTACTGATTAAGACTTCAAGTTTAAGGTCTTGAGATTAAAGAAATCCAAATTCGATTCTTTGCAATGAAAAGTTTATTTACATGGAGTCCAGCCAAAGAAATTCTATAAAGAAATTAATGTGCTTGAATTTATTCCCTTATCAATAGACATAACCTTTTATATTTAAAAATTTAGCCTAATAATTCATGAATTTGCAATTATATCAATACTTTCTAAAATGAATTTATATCTAAACCTCTATGCATTATTTTCAATAATTTAATAATCAAAATTATGTATCAATTAAATTAAATTTTTGGATAATGTTTTCTTGAAATAAAAAGATGAATACACACATCAATTAGTAGATAGAATTACATGAAATCTCTAAAGATTTGAATAAAATTACCTATTTTAAATAGTTGGAATACAATTTTTTTTTTTTTTTGAGAAAGTAATAGTTGGAATACAATTATAAATTTATTATGAGATTTAGATTTATTTAAACATTAACCCCAAAAATCTAGAAACTGAATGGATGCCTTTCCTTTTTCAACATGAAAGTGGATTCTCTTTTTTAAAAAGGCATTCAAAATTATACGTAACTTTAAGTAGTGTTACATCTACCACGGTACAAGACCCTATCACAATAAAACTAATGCCTCACTATTGAGTATACGATGCCAAATGCAATGGTCCCGTATCTTACAAATCACACATATTGGGTATAAGATGCCGATATATTTACAACAAAAAATAGTTCCACTTTTAAAAAGAAGAGCTATCCATTCTAGTGGTTCTATTTCGCTCAAATTCAAATTAGTTTCATATTCAGACGGTGTGAGGATATTAAATGACCTGACTGAAAAAAAGTAATTCCACTATCCTATACGATAAAACCAAAATATTCTTCCTTATACTGAGAATTAGGGGCAGTCTATGGTCCAATCGGATCTATATTCTAAAAAAAAATAATTGATTTAAAATTGCGTGATATAATAAATTAAATTTGATTTAATTCAAAATAAAATTTAAAATGATCCGAGCAATACTAAATAATAGAAAAAATTTTAATTAAATATGATTTAACCCTATTAGATTTAGAGTTAATTCAAACTCTATCCAAATTGAAATGATGTTAATTATCATAAATGTATAAAATTTATTACAAAATTAAAATCATATTTTGTCTATTCTAGAAATATAAAAGTATCATGACCCGATAAAAATTTTAAAAATGGCCCGAGTATTGTATAGATATGTCTTAATCTGATAACTCAATCTAACTGGTTCACAATCGAAAATTACTCAATCTAAAACCAATCTATTTTGCTTCATCTATAAAAGGATTTCACTTCTCCTCATTTTGCATAGTCTACTTCCAAATTTCCTTGGTGAAAGATGGACATAGTTAGCGATGTCTTTCAAAGAACATACAGCCACCACAGTCACCATGGCCATGATCATGGTCACGATCATGGGCACCACGGTCACAGTGGCCATGGCCAAAGTGGTAATGGCTATGGTGGATCCGGCTATGGTGGAAACGGTGACGGCACCGGGAAAGGTGGTGATGGCTACGCAGGCGACAACTATGGTGGCAACACCATCATATATAATATCTACTACAGCCCCTGCCAGGATGGTGGTGATGCCGAATATTGATTGGTGTGAAAGAGGAAATGTTGGAAGTGGCAACACTTTAGACAAACTCTTCTATCTCATCGTTTATGTTTCTATTCTATCTTTTGTGCCATGAACTCATGATTTCTAATGTATGCATGATCTCTCTACTATGCCACAAGCTGCCTAATATTCATATGTATGTCATGTGTACTAATATTCATATGAGGTGAAATCTACTACATAATAAAGCTTAAACTATGTGAGTATTTCAATTTTTTTTTTTTTCAAAATTATGTTGGCGCTTATATAATATTATGTTGGCTTCATATAACCAAAGTACTCACAAATGATTTGTCAATTTTCGATTAGGCAAAAAATCAATTATTTTAAATTAGATTTTCATTATTTCATATTTTGATAAATATAATTTATTCTGTTATTTATTTCTTCAATTCAAATTAAATGATTAAAATTTCGTTGAAAAATAAATAAAATTTACAATTCTAAAAAAAATGATTAATCTTAAAATGAAATTTCAAACAAACTTAGAAATGGCAATTGTTGATTTGATCCAACTTTGTCTAAAATTAATCTAATTTGATTCGAAATTGAAGGTGATCCAAAATTGATTTGTTCAAATTTAAATTATTTAGAATTAAATAATATTTTTTTATTTTTTAAACTTTCAAAATTTAGAATGATTTTATCAAAAACCCAAAAAATAATTCAATTTTTTTTATATTGATTCAATAATCGGGTCCAACTCATAACATGACATAACTCAAAACTAATCCAAACTAAATCTACCCAATTCAATCCATTTACAAATCTCTAAACAAATCACATGATGTGAATAGCTAAACATATGGAATCTGTGTTCTCGAGTTTTTGTAAAACTAATGAATTGATCTTGATTTTGGTGATAAACTTATGTTGGTATTTGAATACCTGAACTCAATTAAAGATATACAAAATAATTTATGATTCGAAATATATAACTACTAAATAGATCACGTTCATCTAAAAATTGCAAATTCTATTGAAGAATATTAAAATAGGTTATAACTATTGCAATTTTTATGTTTTCATATTTATTAATGAATAGTTTAAAATTTTCTTTTTAAATAAAGATGCAATGTTATTTGTGTAAATAAAGTTATTTACATTCTACCAAACAAAGAAGCTAGATGTACGGAATTAATATATGGATTTAAAATGAAAATTTATATTAAATGAAAAAGAATTTGTTCATTTGTTTTCATAATATAATGAAAATAAACATACTCGATTGTTTTAAAGAAGAATCTCCTATATGACAAGATTGATTTATAATGAAAAAGAATTCGTTCATTTGTTTTAGTAAATATAATTTAAATAAACATAATCGACTGATTTAAAGAAGAACCTCCTATATGACTCGATTATTAATCTCTAATTTTCAATTAGTGGCTTAATCTGATAATAAAAATAAGAATATCTAAAATTGAATACAAGAGTTAAAATATAGTCAACATTAAATTTCCTTTTGGTTTCCATTCAAGAAAAGAAATATCAGGAATATATATATATATATATATATA
>CATIWR010433401.1:0-20549 GCA_949677035.1 Omphalea diandra | reverse complement strand
AAATTGCCCAAGAAGTAAGGCTCGCACCTGTCTCATCCCTAACTCCATCTAAGGTGTTCAGCATTGTTTGATAAGTGGGAAGAGCTTCTTCTGTGATCATGTCTCCAACCAAAACAACAAAGTAATCATCTGGAATCTCCTTTGCTCTCTCCCTAAGTTCCTTAACTTGCTCGTCAAATCCATCAGAGGCAGGATCTGGCAAAAAGTCCTGTGGTTGCCAACATTTCTCAACTGGCTTCAGATGAATCAGGATGTTCTCCTCAGCCCAATCCTCCAGAGATTTAAAGATCTCAATCTTTTGTGGTGGCATAGAATGGGTAACCTGAACATGCACCTCCCGAGGAGGCATAAAAGGCTTCTTGATATTCTCAACCTCCCTGAAATAAGTATGGAAAAACTCAGAATTACACTTCAAAGAGGATTCATCACAATGATTAGGAAATGCTGTGTTTGCAGAGATCACAAGTTGACAAGGTATGATATTTTATTAGTTTGCAGTTCCTGGATGGCCTTGCAAACTAAATACATTGAAAGGCATCTTACAAATAAAAAATAAAATGCTAAACCCACCAATGAGCTCATAAATCCAATCAATTACTTTATGAATACACAAATTCAAAGATGATTAAATGGCAATGTATTATCCAATGTAGCTATTCAAATATCTCCACACACTCAAACGGATTGGGAATCGGTTTAAAATAATCCAGACTCTTGTTTGTTTCAAATTATGGTGAACATGTGCTTAAAGAATGTTATGTAATGTCTTCACTTGCTTTGGTCAGTCTGTCTAAACTACAAACACTGAAGCATAAGAGATGTGTAGATCTTCACAAAGAAACCTCAAATGATTATTAAATGGACTCAGCTGCTCTAGCTCCCAAAAAACAAAGTTTAACATAAGACACAAACTCTACATGCACTGTGGTGCAAAAATGCAAAGTAACTGTAAACCCAACAAAGATATTCACATAACATACAAGGGACACAATTCTTATTTCAAAGCTTGATCACATCAATGAAAAAATTTTACTACACTGCTTTCTTCATTTTAGAAATGAAACAATTATTTTTAATTTCTTATCTCTAGCTCTTTTTTGTTTTATAATTGAACATTACTATTTAACATTTGATTTAATTCAGAACTCATAAGACAGATAATTGATTCACGATCCCAATCCCAATTGGTAAAATGTTAAGACTATTTTGCAAAAAGGTTATGGCTACTGCTACAGTTCCTTTCTTAATAGCTAGTTCTAGAGGGAACATAACTTCATATCAGCCTTCTCCAAAGTTTTCTAAGCTTCACAAAGCTTTTAAATGCAGTGATCAAACAGAAACTTAACACTGCTACATCTGTGTAATTCACAGCATATGATCTGTCCAACAATATAGAATTGGCCACCTCTGCAGTGAGATCAACAGGAACAAAATACCACTAGCTTCCCATTCCCAACAACCATAAAGCTCCTAAGAAAATGACATCAAACAAACAAATATCGCATATAACAAAGAAAATAAGCCCACAATTTTTACAGACAAGAATTGATTGAAAGAAACAGAATCACATATTCCTAGTTATCACAGAAACTCTTGTACAAATTAAGATAAGAGACAAGAAAGCAGTTGACAAATAATAACTAAGACAGAAAAAGTAGCAGACAACTTAAGAACCTAAGAAGTCCTTAGCTCTAACAAACATGACGTAGCTGCAAGTTAGGACATAGTCAAGAATCCCTCCTATGGAAGCAAAATGATTTAATACATAGAAAATTAGAATCTAGGTTCACCAACTTCAATATTCTCCTCATTTTTTTTTCCCCAAAAAGAATCCTTTCAATAAAGCCTAGAGAAAGTAAATAAGAATATTTACAACGGTCAAAAAGCAAAAAGAAGTAACTATTTATGCAACCAAGGAATGCTTCATTGGATTAAAAAGAAAACTGATGAAGGTCTACAAAAATTCAAGTTCACAAAACTTGTTGAATAAAGAAGTTTCTATGCTGCCTAAAAACACAAACCTAAATTTTAGCCCAAAAAGCATGACAAGCAGCTGAAACTAAAAGAACAAGTCAAGGATTCCACCAATCAAATAATACAAGGAATCCATCTACTTTGGCATTGTAACCACTCTCACCAAACTTAAATATCCACTTTCAAGAAGTAGATTTAGTCATATTAACAGAAAGAAAAAAACAACACGTCAATCACCTTCCAGGAAACTTAAAAAGAAGAGGTAAAAGAATAAAATTTACAACAATGAATCAACCCATATAAATGCATTGATCTTGTTTAAAATGGAAATTGTATATGGGCAATTGTTCTATGTGGATCACACAGCACGTTCATAACTTAACAGTAAAAAACAAAAATAGAGCAGAGCAGAGAGGAGTGAAGAAACAGAAAACACAATAATCAGTAAAACATTATATTACAGTAGAAGACAATGACCAAGAAAAAAAGAATTAAATTGGAAACCAGGTCTGCCCTGAGCACGCTCAGTGACCTCTGTCACAATAAAATCAAAGACATACATCATTTAAGAAGCATCCATCACAAACAGACGCAAAGAGAAAAACAACCAACAACAGCAAGCAACAGGTGGACAAGCATGCAGCCATCAAAAACAGCATATGACATAATCGAAAACAAGAAAAAAAAAATGCCAGATGTAAATCTTTCAACAACTTTTTTTTTAAACTTAAGAATTAAAGAAAACTTAAATTTTGTTCTTATAGTTTGTTTTCCAGATTCATAAAGAATAATTCTTTAAAAGAAAGAAAAAGAACCAAAGAAAATTTAAATCACCAAAATCATTGGCATATAATTAGTGCACACTTAAAACATGGACTCTAAAACGATATTTCCCATATAAAAAATATCCTAACCACCCGTTACCATATAACAAAAAAGGACAAATTGAGAACAGTGCTAACATAAAAACCAGATGCTACAAAAGAAAAACCATGAAAATTTTCCAACCACCCAAATCCAATCAGAGAAAACAATAGAAAATTTCAATAATATATCATTTCCGGTCGCTTTAGACATCTCGCAGCAATCTTAAATATAAGTTGTTAAATTTGGTAGAACTGTATGGAACTTGATTTTCAAATATAAGAAAGCATCTTCCTTTTCATATTCTTTTTCTTAAGGTTTATAGGGTCATTAAAAACAATTTTAAAACCACGCATTATTTCATTAACCAAAATATGCAAAATGAGCAGTCACCATGACATTCAACTTGTTTCTACCATTTTTAATAACAAAAATGAAAACCATACAAATAAAAAAAAAAGAAAAATGAAAAATTATAAAACCATGAAATCAGCACCTACATAAAACAAAATAAGAAAATTACAAAAGAAACCTAAAGACTCAAAAACTTTTTTCTCACAAATGAAAATGAGACAGGCGATACAATCTAGAAAACGCAGAGATTTGAATTAACCCCAACAAGAAAATCTAAGAACTTTAATCCAAGAAAATACTCAAAAGTGAATGGAAATTTGAAAAACTAATCTTTATGAATTCGAACAAGAGAGAAGGCACAGCTAGAGGGGACAAAGAAAACAATGAGATACATATGAAGAACCATCTTGAAATTACGAAAGAAATTATTGAAAGGAGAGAAACAAATGCTATGGAAGTGAAATTTGGACAAAACAAGAAATCCCCAATAATATAAAAGCATAAAACAAGAAACCCCTACGGCAAACATAAAAACCCAGAAGAGAGAAAAAGACTTGGAAAAGGAAAAGAAGATCACAAGGCAATGAAGCAAAAAGCTAACTGAATAGAGGAAAAGAAAGAAAACCCAGATCCATAATCAGCTCATTAGCAAGAAAACATGTAAAGATCCATTCTTTAGAAAAAAAAATGAGCATTTGAAAGTTCTAGAGGAAAAAGAAAGGAAAAAAGCTTACTTAGAGCCAGTCTTAAGGGTAGAGGCCATGTAGAACTTAGGAGATCTGCGGCTGGCCATTGGAGGAAGAGAGAAAGGAGGCAACTTGTGGGATCGAGAAAGGAAAGGATTGAGCTTGAGAGCCATTATTAGTATTGTGTTATGCTACTGCTTTGTTTTGGTTCGGTTTCCTCCACAGAAGGGAAGAGAAAAAGAGACGAGGAGAGAAAATTTATAAGGAAAGAGGAGAACAGAAGGGAGTGGCAATTGACAACAATACAAGAACGCGCTTGAATAAATTTTAATTAATTAATATATGGGTTTTATGTATATGTGCACTGTCCCTCACTTCGTATTCTGTTTCACGCTTAACTGTCCTTGCTTTCCTCACATTTACATATTAACTCTGTCGATCTTTCCTTTCCCTTTCTTTTCTTTTCACGCCAAAATTATGTTTTTAAGGAATTGATTGGAGCTGAAATGTGATTTTATCTTTCTCACTTAAAAAATATTTTTTATATATTTTCTTATATTTATATTACCATTTGTCATTTTAATCATCAGTTGTTGACGAATGCTAGTCACTAACATTCTATAATAAGTTCATGTATATATATATATATAATAAATAATATAAATATAAAATTTTTATAATATAAATTTTATTATAATTTTATATACGAAAAAATTATATTTGCTTGCATATTTTTAACATCAGAAAATAAATTCTCATTTTTAAATTTGTAATAGAATAATGTAAATAAATTATTTTTGTATAAAGCAAATGGAGTTTAAAATATAGATATATTTTTTCTTATTAAATTAATAAAACACTGAAAATATATTTTGTAAGTTTAATTATGAATGTTCAGTAGAAAATATGGGATGTAAAAGTCAAAGAATTAATTTTATTTTGATTGAAAAAAATTATGTTAAAGAAAGTACTTGAAAAATCAAATGAACGAAAAAAAAAATATTTTTTCCTCCTTTTATTTGTGTTAAGAACAAAAACTAAGAAAGATTGTTGCATAAAAAATCAGGAAAATCTATGTTTTTTTCATTGTTATCTTTTTAAACAAAAAAAAAAACAATTATATAACAGATATAGAAATGAATTTTCAAATTTTCCTTTTTATTTTTCTGCGTTAAGGAAAGTGGATTGTGGGCCACATGTAACAATTTTCTGCTTTGTTCTTCTTTATCACTCATTTTTACCTTCCCTAACTAACATATTTTACCTTCCCTAACTAACATATTCACTATTTCTCACAATACAAGAAATATACTATTAGTTATCAAGATTTATTAGGAATTATTACTGTCTAGAAAACTCTAACAAAAAATTATTATCTAAAAAACATAAAATTTAAATTTATGAATTAATTATTAAAAACTAAAAATTTAACTAAACTAAAATTTCGACTAAGAATAGAGTAAACCTCTAGTGAAAAAACTCTAGAAATTATGTTCTACCATATTAACTTCTTATGATTGGTATCTTTAATTTAATCTTGATTATGAATGAATAATATTATTAAAAATAAATTACTCTTAATTGTCTAATTTGCTCTCTAAAATTATAATAAGTGTATTTTCAACAAATTTATATCTACTTTCATTCTTACAAAAATTAAAAAATATAAGTATTTGTTTATTTAAAGAATTTTTCTTTTTCTTACACAAACTAAAAGCTTTTTTTTTTTTTATCAAGCAATTAATGGGCATTCTTAAATAAAAGAAAATTATTATTATTAAATCAAAGAATCATAAACTTAGATTTACTTTTTAAACTAATAAACAAATAGTTTAGATTTATTTTAATTATTTAACAATAATATAAAAGTAATGAGCCTTGATGAAATTATAAAAAAATTAACAATTATTTATAATTCAAATATCTATATTATGATTTGATTTTTCTATAGAAAATCTTATATATATATATATATATATATATATATATATATATATATATATATATATATATATATATCACCTATATTCATACCAAGCATTTTATTTAAATCATTTGAAAAAAAAAAAAAAGAAAAGCTATTTGCTAAACTCTAGTCGATTGTTGTATTTGCCCTTTGCACTAAGAAGAGGATTGAGTTGATGAAAAAATTAAAGTTTTGAAGGGAGTTAGGGTAACATAAAATTAAAGAAAGAGCAGTAGAAAAATCAAGACAAACAATTTCATAGAGGTTTGAGTGTTAACAAACTGTATGTCCACTCATTAATTCTCCGATTGGGTATTTCATTAACTCTTAATTTTATAGAGGTTTGAGTGCTAACAAACTGTATGTTCACTTCTCAATTCTTCGATTGGGTATTTCACTAATTTTTAACGATGTTTTATAAGCTCACACCCAACTTACAAGTGTTTTTCCAAGACTCACACTAAGTCGAATTACAATTGTGCTTAAGGCTCACACACACAACTTTACACAAGAATTTTATCATTTAGGCTCACTATAAATACCTAATCCTAAAGTGTTTTTAGATCACACCTAACTTTTAACAACTTAAGTACAAAGAATTTAAGAGTTAAAGTGTAGAGGAATCAAACTGCAGGAGTTTTGCCATAATTAAATGACATCCTCTTGCATTTAAAATTATTTGGTAGAGTATTTATAAGTTTCAACCACCAAAAAGTTGTTATAAATAAAACTATCTGCAAAGTTGGTTGGCAAATCTTATGTTTAATTCTTGTCAAAGACGAGGCATGATCGAGATAAAAAGTCATAGTCACAATCTATTTTTAACTCTCGATTTCACCTTTTCTTGGTCACGATCCTCAAATGTATCTAACGACTAGTGACACGTGGTATTCTAACATTGATTCTTCAAAAAAACTAGGCGTTTGTACCCTATAAAGGATTACAAATATTGTAGTTACTACTGACATAGCACTAGAATAGTGGATCGCTACCTCCATCGCAAATCAAATTGAAGAATTGAGTTCCAAGTTAAAGATGGATCACAGTTGTTATCATAATTCATTGTCGCAAATTTTAAAACTTCAAATGGCTCCTTTACACATGGTTTAACTTGACTAGCCCTTTAGTTGGTCAATGGAGTTCTTCCTAAGTCATTTGAAAGTAGAGGTCATGACTTTTGTCGCGACACTCACTATGAATCAAACTGTTTACCTTGATCTTTTTTTTTTTTGAAATAGTGGTCACGACCTTTAATTCTAGGTCGTGATTTAGGAAACAGTTTTTATACTTGGAGCCATTTACTTTCATTCAACTTTCAATAAGTTCCTAACTTAAATTTTACAAGAACAACACTCAAAATTAATATTAGAACCTTTCAATCTACATTGTTAATATCAAATGAGAGTTTTGACTTAGGTTTCACCAACTGAGTCCAACATCCTCCCTTTTTTTTATTTTGACAATTTTAAATTCAATATATGAAGTATAAAATTTTTAAAAACATACTCTTATAGATTTTAAGTGTTTGGGTGTTAGTGTGAAATGACTCGCATAGTTTCTTAGTGATTCAAATTGATTGATAAATGTATAAACATAAGTTTGAAATATTAAAAATTACTCTCCCTCAATCTACACCCCTCCCCTTCCCCACCCCCTCCCTCTTAGTTATATCAATTGATCCACCTAATTAAAATTCAATTTAGTTTCCCTTCCCTTTTGCATATACATATTTAATTTAATTATCTCTCCTTTTTTGTCAAGATCAAAAAGAGAAGGATATCACAATACATTCACAATGCCAAGCCATTTCCATAAGATTAATCAAATGAGATAGGATAAGCGATAAACCAAAACTAGCACTGCATTAATGACAAACTTAGATACATAGATAAAGTTCAAACACATATAATGTTTGATCACATAGTTTAAGGCCTAAAAACTTGAAAAACAAAAATTTAAAAACACAAACAAAAGACAAAAAAATGTTAAAAGACAGAAAATAAAGTAAAAACTAAAATGTTGGAAAGAAGTCATCATCATCATCTTCACTATCTTTAACTACTTCTCATTCTTGTTGTTCTTCATTTGTAGGTTCAATTGCTTTTTCTTCTTCTTCATCCTTAAAAAATTTGAAATTTTAAAGATGGCATGAATTAGGAAAGGCAAGTTTCTCTTGGATCTCAATTATATCACTATAAAGATGGAGTAGAAAGTTGAGTCTTTTAAGAACCTTTTTCAAGAGCTCAAAAACCTTGGCCATAGAAGAAGAGGGAGGAGGGGCCTGAAGTGGTACCTTTGGTTCATAATGAACTTCTTCTTATGTCACATTGTCACCTTCTTAAATTATACACGTTTTTCTCTTTATGGCTTGTGAAACTTCTTATTGCTTTGCTCCTTAGGCTCCTAACAAATATTCATATGAGTTAGGTTTTATTGTTTTGGCATTTATTAAATAGGTTAGGTCAAGAAAATTTTGATTGGGAAGGTAGGATTTAATGAGGGTTACCTCAATTTTAGGGGTCAAAGACACCCACAAATCGATAAGTGATTGTGACATGAGGAAAAAAAAAAAAGAAATGAACTCTTTTTGGCTAAGCTTATATGGGCTAATTGAACAATAAAGAAATGGCTCGATTGGATTAGCTTATTTTTAAGAAGGCAATAAAGAAAGGAGAAGTTTTTTTGGAAGACCTTTTCATTTTCATCACCTATTGCATTGATAGAAAAGATTATGATTCGAGGGAGGAGCCAATGGGAAGTGTTTTTAATGTTCCTAGCCACTGATTTCTTGGGGTCAGGTTTCTTTTAATTGAGATTAGACTCCATAAATCAAAATAAACAAGGTCTAAATAAGAGACATTAAAAGGAATCCTCTCCTTGGTTTGAAAACCAAAAAGGGTACATATTTAAGAGTTAGTTATATAATATTGTTGGCCAAAGCATTGAAAAAACTAACCCATACATACATACCTGCATTTAATTCGGTCTTTTTACTGAAAACTCACAAATAATGTCTTTGTACCCCAGTTTATCCCTAAGATAAACTAAACCCAACCCAGGTTAGAAAGAAAGGCCTTGATCTGACCTTCTAAGCCAAGTGTTTGAAAAATAAACTCAGATGGAATTTTGTTTGGCTGGATGATTTTCGTCTTGTGGACTTGGTATCTTTCTTTATCTTCTTTGGTTACACCCCTCATGAGATGAAGAAGAGAGTTTGTCTCGGAGAAGGAGAGGAGATATGTGCCACTCCCTTACCTTTTTTTACTTTTGATATTCTTCTTGGGAGCCATTTGGATGATGATGAAGAGTGTAAAAGTAAAGTAGAGGTTAAAGAAGAGAGAAAATTGAGAGAGAAGGATGAGATTTAATGAAGGAAGATGTAAAAAGTAAATGAAGTGGTGTTAAGGGGGTTCAAATAGGCAAAAAAAAAAAAAAGGCTTAAAATAGATAGTAAATTGACTAAAAATGCATTAAATGCACTATTGCACTATTTGGATGATGAGTAGTAATTACCCAGCAGTTAACACGTAAGTCGCGATCGCGAAATAGAGTGAGTAACAAACAAAAAATTCTTAAAAAGGTGCAAAGTCAATGCTTTGAAATTTGAAATTTTTGAATTTTCACAATAGCAATTGAAAATCGCTAGCATGAATGCCCTGTAAAAAAAGATCACAATCAGTCCTGATTGTAATTTATAGATCACTTTCAAAAACAAGCTTAAAATATAATTTTCTTCAAGTGGCCCAAATATAGAGTGATCAATTTGATATTTCGATGATCAATTTGTGCAATTAAACATATAAAAGCTTAAATGCAAGTTGAATTGATTCATCTTGACATAATATCATAACAAATCGATCATACAAGTATCAAAGATATCAAATATCTTATAAAAAACATCAATCAACAATACATTTATGCAATGAGATCTATTCTCACCCTAGAAAGCTTCCATCATGCATCCCTAGTTCGCTCTTGATAAAGTCCATCCTTTCTTCATTAAGGGGTTTAATAAAAATATATACAAATTGGTTATTAGTGTTAATAAATTTTAACATCACATTACTATTTTTGCACATGATCTCTAAGAAAATGATGTAGAAGTCAATGTGTTTGCTCCTTGAATGTTGGATGAGATTCTTTAAAAAATTTATGGCATTTGTGTTGTCACATTTGATGGAAATGTAATCAACATTTTTGTCATAATCTTTGAATTGTTGTTGGTTCCATCCAAAGAACTTGGGTGCAATAACAACTCATCGCCAAATATTATGCTTCGACAGTAGATAAGGCAATCAAAATTTGTTTCTTGATAATCTAAAAAACTAAGCATTCACTAATAAATTGGAAAGTTTTGGAAGTGCTATTTTTATCCAACAAGTTACTGGTATAATCCACATTCGAATATCCACGAAGACTAAAATATGAATTCCTAAAATACCATAAGCCTAAATGCATGGTGTCATATAAATATTTCAAAATTCTCTTAACCATATGCAAATGAGATTCTTTAGGATATGATTGAAATTTAGCACACAAGCAAATACTAAATATGATATCGAGTCTAGATGCGGTGAGATAGAGGAGAGAGATAATCATACCTCTATACTTCTTTTCATCAATTGGCTTACTTAATTCATCCTTGTTAAGCTTTATTATTGAGATCATTGTTGTCTTGGCACTCTTGCAACCATCCATTCCAAATCTTTTGAGTAATTCCTTAGTGTACTTGGATTAGTTAATGAAAATGTCTTCTTTGCTTCACTTGATTGTAAACCAAGGAAGAACTTTAGCTCACCCATCATGCTCATCTTCTATTCTTTAGTCATACACTTAAAAAAATTCCTCACAAAGAGATTCATTAGTAGCATCAAATATAATATCATCAATATAAGTTTGAATAATCAAAATGTCCTTGTCATGCCTTTTAACAAATAATGTTGTATCAACCTTGCCCTTTTCAAAATTATTTTTTTAAAAGAAAAGAACTAAACATTTCTTAGGTCTTGTTTCAAACTATACAAGGCCTTAGTCAATTTGAACACATGGTTTGATAAATTATGAGATTCAAAACTAAGAGGTTATTCTATATATACTTCTTTCTCAATAAAACCATTTAAAAATGCACTTTTAACATCCATTTGAAAAAGTTTAAAATTCATATCACATGCATATGTCAAAAGAATCCTAATGGCTTATAATCTTATAATAGGGGCAAGGTTTCATCATACATAGTCTATGCATTCATCATAGTTTATGTCTTCCTTTTGATTATACCCTTTGATAACTAATATAGTCTTATTCCTTATGATGGAACGTTGCTCATCTAACTTGTTCCTAAACACTCATTTGCAACTAATAATTAGGTGATCCTTTGGCTTAGGGATAAGTTCCCAAACTTTGTTTCTCTCAAATCAGTTGAGTTCCTTTTGCATAATAATCACCTAACACTTATCATCAAGAGTCTCATCAATTAACTTTGGCTCTAATTAATAAACAAAAGCAAGATGTTTATCTAATGCATTTAATTGAGCTTGAGTGCTTACTCCTTTGGAGGTCTCACCAGTGAATAGCTCATTTGGGTGATTCTTAGAATACCTTCAATCTTGGGTAGGTCTTAAGCTTGGTCATCTTTTTATTAAGGTTAAACTTGTTCTACTTCTTGAGGTGGCTTTTGTTCTCTAAGATCAATCACATTTTCCTTTAGTGGGAAGGTTGAGCTCCGACTTCTTACAGTCACCTATAAGATCATTAATAAGAGTATATTTTCAAAGATCAAGTTTATTAGACTCATCAAAAACAACATTCATTGACTCTTCAACTACCATGGACTTCTTGTTAAAGACTTTATAAGCCTTGCTACAGGTGGAATAACCTAACTAAATACCTTTACAAATTTTAGAAGCAAATTTTCCAATGTTATCCTTAGTACCCAAGATGTAGCATTTGCAACCAAACACTCTAATGTATGAAAGTTTAGGTTTTCTTTCATTCTATAGCTCATCTGATACTTTGTTTAGAATGAGTCTTTTAAAAACTCTATTTGCAATGTAAGAAGAAGTGTTGATAGCTTATGCCCTAAAGTAATTTAGAAGATAATGCTCATTAAGCATAGTTCTTGCCTTCTTAACTAATGTCCTATTCTTTTTCTCTATAACAACATTTTGTTATGGTATGTTAGGAGCTAAAAAATTGTGTGAAATCATATTTTCTAAATAAATATTTTCAAAAAGTTTATTTTGAAAATTTTTTCCATAGTCACCTCTAATAGAAGAAATGAAACAACCTTTTTCATTTTGAACACGTTTAATAAAACTTTTGAAAGTATAAAAAACATCACTCTTATGAGCCAAGAAACTAACCTAAGTGAACTATAGTAGTTATCAATTAAGAAAAATGCATAATACCTTCCACCAAGGCTAGCATTCTTCGTAAATCCAAATAAGTCCATGTGAATGAGTTGAAGAGGTTTAGATGTAATTACAACATTTTTTTGCCTTATAGGATGCTTAGTGTTGCTTCCCTATTTGGCATGGTCCATATGTCTTGTCTTTAATGAACTTTAGCTTAGGAAGACCTTCCACAAGCTCATATGCTTTGAAGAAACTCCATACTTGCATGCCCAAGTCTTCAATGCCAAAGTCATGCTTCATTACTAATAGATACAAGACACTGTATTTGTTGCCTTGTCTCTCACCTATAAAGACTATATTCTCATATACCAAGATGGTGACAAGACACTCTTTAGAATCAAAGGTAATTTTGTTACCCTTATCACCTCATTGATTTACACTCAATAAATTATGCTTAAACCATTAACAAAAAGAATATTATCAATCAGGGGACAACCTTTCTTACTAACTACACTAATGCCAATTATCTTATCTTTGGCATTATTATCAAATGTCATGTTGCCACCATCATTTTCTTCAATGGAAATAAATAACTTCTTGTTTGCAGTCATATGCTTTGAATGCACACTATCCATATGCCAATCATTATCTTACTCATTGGTGGTCTCCAAGCATTCCTACAAAACAAAACAAGTTCATCTTTGTTTAAGTACCAGAACATACTTGGGTCCTAGGGAGTTAGACTTAGAAAAGTCCTCTAATTTGATATGAGTCTTCTTAATGTAACAAAATATATTTATATGACCATATCTCATACAATAGTGACATTATAGTTTAGATTTATTAGTCTTTCTCCTATGAGTAATTTTAGCATGAGTAGGGGCCTTCTCATGCCATGATGATGGTATGCATGCAAGAATGAGTGTGGTGAAAAGTAGGAGGTGTGTGTTTTTTTGAATGTCTTTTTTGGTAGATGAAAACATGATGAGCTCTTTGAGGCTTGACCTTTAAGCTTTGGGGTGCCTTTCCTTTGCCTTTGGGCATGGGAGGCTTAGTGCTAGGGGCACTTGTCTTCCCAATTACCTATATGTTAGAGGTTCAAGGTGTTGAGACTTTAATGAAAGTAGGAGGAAAGAATGTAGATGAAAAAGCTTTATTGAAACCAAGACCATATCTCATAAGGGATTGTATTTAAGATACAATAAATGTATCCAAAGATTCCTTTCCTTTATGAAACTTTTAGATGAAATTTCTCACCTCAATAACTTCATTTTTCAAAGAATCATTTTTTCCTTAAAGAATCAAAAGAGGATGAAGTTTGAGAAAGTTATTCTAAAGATTTCTTAAGTTCCTCATTAGTTGTTCTCAAGCTACAAATAAGATCATTTAAACTTTTAGAATCATCCTCTAGTTTGGAACATTTTTTTCTTATAAACTATCATTTTTTATTTGTATTTATCATATATTAAGGATATGGCTTCAAGTAGCTCATCATCCTCATCCTCATAAGACTCAACATCATCACAAGATTGGAAGGAAGTACTTACCTCATTGGAGGAGTCCTCTTGAGCCATAAAACAAAAGTTAGCAACCTCATCATCTTCCTCCTCTTCACTTAATTCATCATCCCAAGTTGTTTTGACCCCCTTTTTCTTCCCTTTGGTCAATTTCTTCTTTTTCTTGAGTTTAGGACAATCAAATGATGTAATCTTGCTTCCAATATTCAGAATAAGTCACATCACTCTTTTTCTCTATGAAGTTAGATGATGCCTTCTTAAGGGTTCTTCTTTCTTTTCTTCTCTTCTTGAGCTTTTTGGATCTCCTAGAGAGCATTGTAAGCTTTTTTTCTTCATTTTCACTTTCATCACTATCACTTGTACTAACCTCCACTTCCTTGTCTTTACTAGATGATTTGAGAGTAAGAGTCTTCCACTACAAGAAATATGTAATTTACTGATGAAAATTTTAATTGGCAAAGGCATCAATAATCTAATTTTACTAATGGAACACCAACCATCATTATCTGTCGACGAATTATTGGTCAGTAACAAGATATCGATATAAAAACATATATGTTGGCAAATGCAACGATGAATTGCCAATAGAATATTGGTCATTATTTAAACACAAAAATCTGACTAAATTACCAATTAAATTTTCTATTGGCAAGTCTGTCAATAACTCCATCACTAATTCGTCGGTAATGTGTTAGTGAGTTAAACCCTTGTATTATATTTAAAAAAAATGTTGTCAGTAATCCATCGGTAACTTTTGAAGGTTTTTTAAAATATTATAATATTAATATTTTTTATATTAATTTCATACTATTTACAATATTAATATTTTTAATATTTATTATATTAATATTTTTAATATTAATTTTATAATATTAATTTTATATTATTAATATTTTATACTATTTATGATATTAATATTTATAATATTTATTATAATAATATTTATATTTTTAATATTAATTTATAATATCTATGATATTAATTTTATAATTTTATAAAAGAATTAAAATTTTAAATAATAACAAAAAATATAACAAAAAAAAAAAGAAACACATGCACGTGCACGTGCGCACACACACACACACGCATGCACGCGCACACACACACACACGCATGCATGCGCACACACACACACACACATATATATATAACATAAATTTGAATATATACATAAAAATGTCAATGTTTGATATGAATAAAACTATAAATCTAATCAACTACTACATCATCTGGATTGATGAAAAAATCATCAGCGACATCAGAGGTATCATGATCATATGCAACAGGAGTAGTAGTTATAGAAGCAATAAAAACAACAACAACAATAGTTGGTGGCTTAGGAAGAGGTGGGAGGGGTGGCATAAGCATTTGCAAATGAGAAAGAAGATTTATCCTAGTTTTTGGGACACGGCGTGCATCCAATCCTCCATAGCTTGCATCCATGCATCGACAGACTGAACGTGGGCGTGATAGGATGTGATCCTTTCTTCTACTTTACTTGCTCTTGACCTCTTGCTGTAAGTCCTTGGCAGAAGGCGATAAAGCTAAAAAAGAGCTAACACCCAAAGACTCGCCACAAAAACGAAGTGCCTGATCACCCATACTATAGATTTGACCCTTCACCTGAACCCCCTTCACTGCCAGCAGGAAAACCTCGCGCTCGTCGACCTAATGAGACTTATTGGATCTTGGAGATGCAATGTCTAAGTATACTATCCTGCATTTTGTAAAGTATGAGATATATTAATTAATAAAAAATAAAAATAAAAAATAAGTAAATTAGGACTTACATTAACTATCCTGGACCATGCATCAATGAAGGCTTCCATGTTTGTTGCTTCATGTATGTATACATGAAGACATCAACAGGATGAACCTCTTGTTCCAGCTATTGAAACTTATGAAGGTAATGTAAAGAAGAAATTAAAATTAAAACTTTAAATGAAAAAAATTAAATATTAATTCATAAATGTGAAATATTTTCTTATCAGTCGTTTATCGTGCTCATAATGTGGGATAGACCCCCTGTGTGCCTAGATAGACTTGAACTAGGACCTCCTTTCTCGATTCGTCTATTTAGGCTGGTCTGGCTAGACACAACCTGATCATGTAAAAAACTCCATCCCAGGCCTATCAAGCACCTAGATCTCCTTGCCCTTATGCTTCAAATCATGAAGTATATCTTTGTACCTCAAAGTAGTCTTCTTAAAGAAGGCTATATAGACTAAGGCATCGATTACCTGGTTCTACATAAATTGCTTTTATATGGATAATAAACACAAAAAATTAATAGATAAATAAAACTTATTTTTTAGATATTTTTAAAATATTTAACTTAGAATTATAAATATTACTTACCTTGAACTCCTCTCAGTAGAAAGTCTTCACAAACTACGGGACCTTCTTCCAAGAGTAGCCATCATGATGAATCTTCTACTTAAAGATCTTTGGGCTTACACAAGAGCATCTATTAGATGAATACAAAATGAACATAATTGAAAATAGAAATAAGTTAGTGTTACAATTAAAAAGACAACAAATAAGAAAATAAATAGAAAATATAAAAAATAATTATCATATACCTCTCATGTTGTAAATAAATATGAGGTCATAGCTCAGACATAAGAACTATATACGCCTCATCCTGTTCTATTGGCATCAATGGCATAGATAGAGCTAAAGGAGGATCTTAAGTAAGGGATGGAGCAGGGGATGAAGCTAAAGGATTCAAACCTAGAGGCAGAGCTGACGTTAAGGAAAGTCTAGGCCAAAGCCAATGTGCTGGATAGTGGAAATGGTGACATGGGTAGCCTGCGATCATGAATACGTCCTCTACTTGACGTACTACCTTGGACACGACATGTCATCTGAATGTACCTATAAAATTATATCTGATACGGTCCGAGGCTAACACCTATAGATCGAGTAGGCAAGTGCACCTATCAAGTATAGTCTCGTGTATGAGTATCCAGTGTCGATCCCTCAAGGACTAAAAGTACTAGTATTAACTCTTTTTGTATTATTTAACCGATAAATTTAATTGAATTAATTAACCAATTAAAATAAATTAATTCAACAAATTAGAATAAAGAAAATATGAACTAGAGAGGGAAAAAGGTGACTAGTATGACAAATGACACTCAAGTATTGAATCCCCCTAAGACTTGTAGAGAAATTAATTTTCCAACAATATAATCTAATTCAATATTTATGGAACCATAGAAATCCCTTTATTATGTTAAAGTCCTTCTCAAGATCATTAACATCTAATTTTAGGTTGATTAATTGGAATCTCTTTCTAATTAAAACCCCTAAAATTACGTTATAGTTCTTTGAATTTCACTATTAAGTTTGACCCTAATCTGAAAGATTTATGTTATCCTATCTTTAAAGGGACATGCAACTCCTTTCAATTGTGCTAAATCTACTCAATAACTTGATTTCTCAATTCAAGTTAAAGAATTATAAAACAAGAATTAATATTCCGAATATATCAATTGAAGGAAATAAATAACAAACACAATTGAATTCCATAAAATAATGAAAAGATTGTATTATCTAAAAAATCACAATTCAAAACTCATCTTAGGGTTCATCATACCCAAGTGGCTAACTAATTTAGTTCATAATTGAATTACTAACCAACATCAAAATAAAAAGAAAATAAAATAGAAAAGTTTTCATGATAAAATCCTTGTATTTTTCAATTCTCTTCAAGTTTGATGATTGACCAATAATTCTCCTCTTGTGGACAGTTTCTTCTCCAGAAAAATAAAAATAAAACAAAAGACTTCTCTCTAGAAAAATAAAATAAACAAAAACTCTCTTCAGAAAATATTATATATGTAAAACAAAAACTTCCTCCCCTATTTATAATCCCTTATTCCCCTTTAAATAGGAATAATTAGGAATCTTTTACTAAAGAAAAAAAGCAACAAATGATAAACCCTCCTATTTTGAATAGGACTCAGAGAAACATGAACTCATCCTCTTTTGCACGAGATCTTATTAATTTGAGTGAAGATTGGGCTCAAATTCTGTCTAAAAAATATCAAAACTGGTCCTTATTACCAAATTTTTATTTGATCCTTGAACTTCAGAAACTATACAATTTCACCCAAAAAATCTTATAATTCATCAATAAGCTCTAATTTCTAGGATTTTCTATAAAATTACAAAATGAAAGCCAAAACTGAGATATTATCTAGTATTTTTTTTAAAATTAGGCTCAATTAATAATAAAACTAGCCCTAAAAATACTCAAAAATAAAGAACTATTAAATTTCCCTACACTTAGTATTTTGTTTGTCCCCAAGCAAAAATACTAAGCTAACGGAAAAAGACACAAACAAAAGACTCAAAACAAAACAATAAAAATACTAAGCACAAAACACATAAAAACTAACACAATTGACTCATAAACACATTTTATCTCCTCATCAGCATCGTAACAAATCGAATTAACTGAGCTATGCAAAAAATTCATCAATTCTCAAACTTGCAAAAATTGTGTTCTAGCATACTTATTTAATCATTACTATCCCTAAATCAAATACATCAAAGATTATCCACTCACAAATCCTAAAAAAAAAAAAAAATCAAATTCATTTAACAAGTTTTGCACAGCGTACCCCTCATTCCAAGTGTTTAAAGGTTAGTATATGGTCTCATCGTCCAACAAATAGCCCAAAAATCTACCATAAGCTTGAAAATAAATCACATCTCCACCACTTAAATTCAAATACAAGCACAAATCAAAAGGTCTTTCTTTTGGTTGTAATGGGGCCTTGGTAGAGGGCATGTGTTTTTAAACTGGTGGACTACAAAATAATTAATCATGTTTACTAGATACTCTTCAAATGAAACTCACATGATCTTTCAATGAAGAACAAATCTCACACCAAAACATAATCTCACTCTCATGGAGCTTAAAATGAATAGAAATTCTAGGCACTTACTTGATATTTTTTACAAAAAAGAATTGAATTGCCTTGATAAAGAAATACATTTTATTCTTCCTCTTTTACTTCTCTAAACTTTTTTTTCTTCTTCTTTTTTTTCTTTTCTTTTTGAGAGCAAGAAAGAAGAGTTATTATAAAATTACACAAGGTAACAATTCAAAAATCAAGTAATTAATAAAATAACATTTTCACATTCCCACCCCAAAGAATAAAACACTCAACCTCATACTGAAGACTTCTCATTAATTTTATGAAACAACCCCTTATAATTGTAGAAACCAAATCTCATCCCAAAGCAAACATGATCAATTATATTAAAGGACTAGGCTTCATTGGCTAGCTAAACATGGGATTATAATAATAAAAAAAAGGCTTCTTGAAGGCTCAATGTGGCTCACTAAATGGATAAAAGAATGGATAAAGAAAGAAAAAAGAAAGAATGACTAATCCTAAATTGCATTAATCATTTTTATGTTTGTATTTGACAATGTGGTCTCAAAACGATAACAAATCAAGTTCTAGAAACTCTAGCACTATTTGAGGACTCACTCAACAAAGAATTCACAAAATTAAATACATTACGAGAAAAAAAGGCTCAAACCTTTTTTTATAATGTAAAAAAAATGAATTCTAATTTTTTTAAAGAATTTGTAAACTTCCAAACCTTGAAATTTTCTTTAAAGATAGTGATAATTAAATATTTATGGTAGAAAACAAGATTTGCAAATTAAGAAAGTGAATCAAAGACATAGCTAGATATTTTTTGACTAAATTAAGACGAAAATGAGGGAACTACTAACCAAATAATGAATCATTCACACAATAAAGCAAATAAAACATCATAATTTTTTTTACTACACGAAGAAAGTAAAATAAAATAGGAAAAAAATAAAAACAAAATTATCAAACAATATAAACCATCTCCCATACTTAAGGCACATTATCCTCAATGTGGTGGAGAAGTTTTCAGCTTGACAAAACAAACAAATAACATACTAAAAAAAAAACAAAACAGAAAGAAAAAAATTAGAAAACTTCCTTGGAATCTCAAGGTGCAGGTGGTGGAGATGATGGGTAGTAAGTCGGGAATAGAAGGGTCTGGATTTGAGAAGGAGTGTATAAAATAAGAGAATTGTATTTTATTTATTTATTTATTATTGTTATTATTATTATTATTTTTATATTTATATGTTTTATTTTATTTATTTATTTATTTATTATTGTTATTATTATTTTTATTTTTATATTTTTATATTTTGTTTTATTGATTGATTTATTTTATTATTAAATTTATATATGAAGAAAGTAAAATAAAAAATATAAATAAAATTATCAAATAATGCAATTTCTTTTTTACGTACGGGACAACATGTACAGTCCTAACCGCACACATGTACTGCTTGGACCGCACATATGTTGCGCACAAACTCTTTGTGTGGTGGTATATGCACAGATGTGCATATCACTGCACAACTTGTTGGATTTTTTTTTTAAAAAAAACATTTATTTCCTAGCAGCCCATGTGCGGTGATGCGCACATGGGTTGTCCCCAAGCTGCATAAGATTTAGTTTTTTTTTTTAATTCCTACAAAACAAAAACACCCAAAAAAATAAATAAATAGTCACATCAATAAAAACTCCTACACAAATTAAAAAAAAAATTGATACGGTCCGAGACCAGTACCTATAGATTGAGTAGGCAAGTGCACCTATCGAGTATAATATAGCATAAGAGTATCGAGTGTCAATCCCTTAAGGACTAAAAGTACTAGTATTAACTCTTTCTCTATTATTTAACCAGTAGATTTAAGTAAATTAATTAACTAATTAAAATAAATTAATTTGACAAACTAGACTAATGAAAATATGAACTA